>SNQJ01S0010358.1:80060-93612 GCA_010110895.2 Picea sitchensis | reverse complement strand
AAGGAGGTGCATAGGAGTGTGTACCGGGAACGATTCAAGCAGGAGATGCAAGCGCAGACGTTAGAGAACAAGTGCTGAGAAGGAACACTTAGTCGTTCTCAGGAGATCCTTGAGAGGGAAGAATCGATGGACAGGATTCGCCGAAGAGATTGACGAAATCCCGCCAGCCGTCAGATCATGCGGAGTTGCACAGGGTTTAAGCCCCAGCGAGCAGAGGGGGAGTCATTGGGATTTGGCTCATCGGAATATCGGAGTTTCCGTGGTCCTTAAACTTATGTAGAATGAAATTGCGATCCGTGATTTCCCGAAAGGATCTCAGCCGTTGATATCAAGAGGACACGTGTCAACCTCAGGAGCAGAGTCAGGTTTCAGTCCATCGGGGATTCGGGATTTCCAAGGACATAGAACTTACGCAGGTTGGAATCGTGATCCGCAATATTTCGACGGGCGATCAGAGTTGTCCATCAGTAAGGACACGTGGCAGGAGATCTGAGCAAGTCGGCGTTTGGAGGTATCGGGGTTTCCCGGAGTGAAAAACACTTGCAAACTGAAATCACGATCGGCGATTTCCCGACGCGGTTGGAGCCGTTGATCGGAGGGACACGTGGTGAGAGATCCTGAGGAGTCGGGGTTCAGCATTTCGGGATTTTCGGAGTCAAGTGCATTGCATATGTTGAAATTGCGATCTACAATTTCCCGATAGTGCTGAGTGGAGGACAGGTGTCGGAGGATTAGGTCTCACCCTGAGGCGACAACAAGTGGCATCGCAATTCAGGGTTTGGGATTTGGAAAGGTCTGTGACACAGTGCATCAGGAATCGTGAATTCTCGAAATGCGATTTCCCGATCACTACGGGAGCGTGGGCCCCAGGTCTTTGCCGTGGACAGAGGACAGGTGGCATTGGGGTTCAGGGTTCAGATATTCATGGTGCCCGTGAACTGCGACATCGCATATGCCAATTTCCCGATAGGTAAATTCCCGACAGGAAACGAGGAAGGTGTGACGTGGACACCCCATCGGGGTTCGGGGTTTTGTAATATCTGATTTTCATGAGTGCAGGACTCCCGATCCCGCGAGGTTCGACTTCCCGGTATAACACATGGGAGTCATAAGGATAGTTCTGTGGGTAGAGAAAAGTCCCGATAGGGGATTTGGAGAGCGTTTCAGCCCTTCGTGCCTGAGGGAAAAGAAGGTCTTGGTGGGAGCAGACATGTCCTGGGTGGCGCGTTTGCATCAAAGTGGTATCAGAGCGAGAAAATCTCTTTGTTTTCTGTAACAGAGGAGAAGAGAAAATTCACTATGCCGCCAAGGAGAAGAGATAGACAATCACCCGATCCAGAGGGGGAAAGGGAATCATCCAGAGAAAGAGGTAGGCCAGGGAAGAATCTGGAAGTAGAAAGACTGCTGTAGGAATTACGCTCTATGATTGTGGATATGGGAGTAAAGAAAAAGCGCAAAGCTGATGCGGGAGATACCAGTGAATCCAAGGATGAAGGTGACACTAGACAGGGAGCAGGAGAAATCCCAGCGGAAGATGCAGCAAATGAGCGATTAATGAAAGCTATCGCTCAGATGAGTTCAAAGACAAATATGGACATTCCGACGTATGAAGGAAATCTGGATGCAGAAGAGATGTTGGATTGGATTAGAGCTCTTGACACCTACTTTGATTATGAGGATATCGAAGAGGATAAAAAGGTCAGACATGCTGTCACCAAATTGAAGGGACACGTAGCATTATGGTGGGACGAGCTTGAATCAGATAGACACTGCAAAGGTAAGCAAAAGATTAAAAGTTGGGATCGAATGGTTGCGAAGATGAAAGCAAAGTTCATCCCAAGGGATTATCAAATCACATTGTTCAGGAGGATGCAGAACCTGAGACAGAAATTGATGACGGTGAAGGAATACACCGAAGAATTTTACAAGCTCAATATCAGAGCAGGTCATCGGGAGAGCGATGATGAAAAAGTTGCCAGGTATATGAATGGATTAAGATACGATATCCAGGATGAGATGAGTATGGAAACCATCCGAACGGTAGAGGATGCGTATCACATGGCATTAAAAGCTGAGGAAAAGCTAAGTCGTAAGCAAGGACAGGGAGGCCGAGGTAGGAGCCAGCCGAAAGGTAAGTCAGTTGCCCAAGATAGGTTTCAGAAATCCAAAGATGACTGGAAGAAGCCTCAGACGAGAACAGAAAGAGGTGGAAGTTCACAGTGAGGTCAGCACGTTGAACAGCGAAGGCAGTAAACAGAACAAGGCGGAGGATACACTGACGCAAATACTTTTCTTCGTACCAGAGGTAGAGGAAGAGGCCGAGGAGGAATCATCACATGTTACACATGTGGGAAAAATGGACATAAGGCAGTTGACTATCCAGATAGGAAGACAGATAAGGGAGAAGCTCACATCGCCCAAGCACAGAGGCGAGATGATGAGGAAGAAGATGCAGAAGACGGAAGGTCGTTGATGATGCGTAAGGTTCTCTTGGCACCCGAGAAAGAGGTGAAGGACGCAGTTCAAAGAAACAGACTTTTTAGAACCACGTGCAAGACCAAAGACAGGAAGTGCAAGGTCATTGTGGACAGCGGAAGCACAGATAATCTCGTTTCGACCGAGATGGTGGAGAAACTGGAGCTGGAAACAACAGATCACCCGAGGCCATACAAAGTTTCATGGCTGCAGAAGGGACATCAGGTAAATATCACTAAACAGTGCTTAGTTGACATCAAGATAGGAGGATACAATGATAGGATTTTATGCGATGTTATTCCTATGGATGTATGTCATGTATTGCTAGGCAGACCATGGCAATATGACAAAAACGTAATTCATGATGGGAAAATGAATACGTACACTTTGGAGAAGAATGGAAGAGAACATACGCTAAATCCAATTAAGGATAAAGAAGTAAAACCAGAGCCGAGAAATACTATCCTTCTCATGAGTGGGAAGGAACTTCTGGCATAAGTAAAGAAGAAGGAAGATCCACAATTCTTTGTGGTCAGGAAACCGAAAGTTGTTTTGACCAGCACAAGAGTGGATGATCTGCCAAAGGAAATTCAGGAACTGCTGGAAGAGTTCACTGATATAGTGGTGGACGAATTACCTCATTCGTTGTCGCCGATGAGGAGTATAAGTCATAATATAGACCTCATACCAGGAGCAAGTTTTTCAAACAAAGCAGCATATAGGTTGACATCGTAGGAGAATGAGGAGGTCAAAAGACAGGTACAGGAGCTGCTGGATAAAGGACTGGTCAGGGAAAGTCTTAGTCCGTGTGTCGTTCCAACGGTACTGAGTCTGAAGAAGGATGGAGGATGGAGAATGTGCACTGATTCTAGATCCATTAACAAGATAACCATCAGGTATAGGTTTCCATTGCCACAGATGGATGACTTGATGGATTGTTTAAGTGGAGCCAAATTTTTTTCAAAGGTGGATTTGAAAAGCGGATACCATCAAATTCGCATGAGGGAAGGTGATGAATGGAAGACAGCCTTCAAGACTAATGAAGGTTTGTATGAATGGTTGGTCATGCCGTTTGGCTTGACGAATGCAGCAAGTACATTCATGAGGCTAATGAATGAAGTGTTGAAAGAGTTTATTGGTAAGTTTGTCATTGTTTATTTGGATGACATCTTAATTTTCAGCAAGTCAAAAGAAGAGCATCTGAAGCATTTAGCTGCAGTAATGAGGAAGCTACAGCAAGAGAAGCTGTTGATCAATGTGAGGAAGTCTTCATTCATGAAAAGAGAACTCATTTACTTGGGGTTTGTCATATCAGAAAATGAATTAAAGATGGATCCAAGTAAAGTAGAGGTGATTAAGAATTGGCCATCACCGAGGAATATTTTCGAGGTCAGAAGTTTTCATGGACTGGCTAGTTTCTACAGGAAATTCATCAAGAATTTCAGTGGAATTATCACAGCAATGATGGACACAATCAAGAAAAGACATAAATCTTTTCATTGGACTGAAGCGGCAGAGAAGAGCTTCAATCTGTTGAAGCGAAAGATCACAGAGCAACCAGTGCTGGTGTTGCCGGATTTTCAGAAATTTTTCCAGGTAAAGGGTGATGCGAGTGGCTTTGCCATAGGAGCAGTCTTAAGCCAGGAGCACAGACCAATCGTATATTTCAGCGAGAAGCTGGATGAAGCCAAGGTGAAGTATTCAACGTATGATAAATAATTTTATGCTATCATACAGGCGTTGAAGAAGTGGAGGCATTATTTAATGCCAAAAGAATTTGTTCTATATAGTGATAACCATGCATTACAGTTTGTGACTCAGCAGGAGAAGCTGAATCAAAAACATGCTAAATGGGTAGAGTATATGCAGAATTTTACATTTGTCATTAAACACATTTCAGGGACTGCTAACAAAGTGGTTGATGCTTTGAGCAGGAATTGTTTGTTGCTGCAGGAGTTTCGAGTCAAGACCTTGGGTTTTGAAAATCTTAAAGACATGTATGCAGGTGATGCAGATTTTGCAGAGGCATACAAGGCAGTTGAGAATTCAGTTCTCAGACACAGAAGCTCGTGGATGGATTACATGATCCAAAATGGACTGTTATTCAAGGGCAATCAGTTATGCATTTCACATTTCTCCATGAGGGAGAATCTGCTAAAAGAAAAACATAGTGGCGGATTAGCAGGGCATTTTGGACACGATAAAACGTTTGCAAAGTTGAGTGAAGCCTATTTCTGGCCGAAGATGTGAACAAATGTCAAGAAGTTTGTTGACAGGTGCAGGATTTGTCAGCATTCAAAGGGCAGAAAGCAGAATGCGGGGTTTTATCAATCCTTACCCATACCAGAGAGGCCATGGGATGAAATCAACATGGATTTCGTATTAGGATTACCGAGGACGCAAAGAGGACATGATTCAATCTTTGTGGTGGTCGACAGGTTCTAAAAAATGGCACATTTTATACCATGCCATAAGACCAGTGATGCAACACATATCGCAAATTTGTTCTTCAAGGAGATTGTTAGACTTCATGGGTTGCTCAGAAGCATAGTATCGGACAGGGATACAAAGTTCATTGGACATTTCTGGAGGACACTCTGGAAGAAGATGGGAACTAACTTAATGTTCAGTTCAGCCTATCATCCCCAAACGGATGGGAAAACAGAGGTGGTAAACAGAATCTTAGGAGATTTATTAAGAAGCTTGGTGACAGAGCACCATAGCAGTTAGGACAATGTGTTGCCATAGGCGGAGTTTGCATACAATGATTCTGTGAACAGGAGCACAGGCAAAAGCCCATTTGAAATTGTTTATGGTAGGCAGCCGAGAGGAGTATCTGAACTGAGGGATTCAGAGAAGATAATGACTAAGAGCGCAAGTGCTAAAGAATTCGCACAGGCGATGGAAGAACTTCACAGCAGGGTGAAACAACGATTGCTGGAGTCAAACCAGGAATACAAGCACAGAGCAGATCAGCATCGGAGACAACTTCAATTCAAAGTTGGTGATCTAGTTTTGGCACATCTGAGGAGAGAAAGGTTCCCAAGGGGAACATACAACAAACTGAAAATGAAGAAAATTGGGCCATGCAGAGTCCTGAAGAAATTGGGAGAAAATGCTTATGAAATTGAATTGTCGGATGACATCGGAATATCTCTGACATTCAATGTTTCAGACTTATATCCATATAAGGCTGAGGAAGCAGGAACTGGAAATGATGAGCAGCCAGAGATCCAGTGGCAGAAGCAGATGCCAATTGCAGAGAAGCCACAGATGGAACGTATACTTGACAAGAGAGTCAACCAAAGAACCAGACGGAAGCAATACTTCAAGTATCTGGTGAAATGGAAAAATCATCCAGTGGAAGATGCCAGCTGGGAGACAGAGGCAGTTATCCAAAAGCATGGACAGACTGTGAAGGAGCTCATCGACAGGAGCCCATGAATATTTTCAAGCCGAGGAGTATGATGCAGGAGCATCGCCCATGACAAGCGAACCGGCATGGAAGACAACAATAGCTGGACAAGACCAGCTGAAATTTTTTGAATTTTCAAACAAGAGAATGTGCCAATGTATAAATGCACCATTTATGAAAGAATGCCTTTTGTATGTTGTATCAGACCTCGAGCCATACGCTCTTGTCTGATTTAGATAGGAGGCATTTAATAGATTTAATGCAGGTAGATAGATTTTTAAGTCTAGATTAGGCAGTTTAGAGTTCGAGAGGGAAAATGAATATAGACACCCTCCTTTGTACATTATTCATGATTCAGATTATTCAGAAGCATTCAGAAGAGAGGAGCAAGCAGAGAAATTTGTGAAGAACACCCATGTACAGTGTTGAATTAATAGAATGGAATTCTGATTCAAGCTCATGCATGGTGTTGTTTCTCTGTGTGTACTTTTCATGTGCTTATGAATGTTTGTTTCTGGTTATGCATTTGCTTTGAATATGTTGTGCATGTGATTTCAGGGTTTAAACTGAAGTCTGAGAGAAGATAATTAGTTTCAATTGTTTCTCTGTCTGATTCAGGAGATTCCTGCATAGAGTGCAGTTGAATTCATCCGCATAGAGTGCGTTGATGAAGGCTCAGAAGTTAAACGCTTATTCTCATTCACCCAAAAGTTATAGGGTTGCTGTGGAAGCCGTGTGAAGAGCGCACAGGTGGAGTCAAAGATCTCAGTTGTTAAGCTGAGCAAAAGAAGGCAGAGACTACTATTGCCAGAAGTGCACAGAGTCTGAGAGACTCAACACTTTGAGAGTGGTTGAAGTTCGAGAACGAAAAGTGTGTGCAAAGTCTCTGAGAGAGTCAGATTTGACAAGCTCAGGAGGTTTAACACCTTCATAACATCGTTAAGGAAGTGCATAGGAGTGTGTACCGGGAACGATTCAAGCAGGAGCTGCAAGCGCAGACATTAGAGAACAAGTGTTGAGAAGGAACACTTAGTCGTTCTCAGGATATCCTCGAGAGGGAAGAATCGATGGCCAGGATTCGCCGAAGAGATTGACGAAATCCCGCCAGCCATCAGATCGTGCAGAGTTGCGCAGGGTTTAAGCCCCATCGAGCAGAGGGGGGAGTCATCGGTATTTGGCTCATCGGAATATCAGAGTTTCTGTGGTCCTGAAACTTATGTAGAATGAAATTGCGATCTGCGGTTTCCTAAAAGGATCTCAGCCGTTGATCTCAAGAGGACACGTGTCAACATCAGGAGCAGAGTCGAGGTTTAGTCCATCGAGGATTTGGGATTTCCAAGGACATAGAACTTACACAGTTTGGAATCGCGATCCGTGATAATTCGATGGGCGATCAGAGCCGTCCATCAGCAAGGACACGTGGCAAGAGATCTGAGCAAGTCGGCATTTGGAGGTATCGAGGTTTCCCGGAGTGAAAAACACTTGCAAACTGAAATCGCGATCGGCGATTTCCCGACGCGGTTGGAGCCGTTGATCGAAGGGACACATGGCGAGAGATCCCGAGGAGTCGGTGTTCGGCATTTCAATATTTTCGGAGTCAAGCGCATTGCGTATGTTGAAATTGTGATCCGCGATTTCCCGATAGCGTTGAGTGGAGGACAGGTGTCGGAGGATTAGGTCTCACCCTGAGGCGACGACAAGTGGCATCGCAATTCGGGGTTCGGGATTTGGAAAGGTCTGTGACACAGTGCATCAGGAATCGCGAATTCCCAAAACGCGATTTCCCGATCACTACGGGAGTGTGGGCCCCAGGTCTTTGCCGTGGACAGAGGACAGGTGGCATCAGGGTTCGGGTTTCATAGATTCGTGGTGCCCGTGAACCGCGACATCGCATATGACGATTTCCCGATAGGGAAATTCCCGACAGGAAACGAGGAAGGTGTGACGTGGACACCCCATCGGGGTTCAGGGTTTTGTAATATCCGATTTTCATGAGTGCAGGACTCGCGATCCCGCGAGGTTCAGCTTCCCGGTATAACACAGGGGAGTCATAAGGATAGTTCTGTGGGTAGAGAAAAGTCCCGATAGGGGATTTGGAGAGCATTTCAGCTCTTCAGGCCTGAGGGAAAAGAAGGTCCTGGTGGGAGCATACGTGTCCTGGGTGGCGCGTTTGCGTCACAATGGAAAATGCCTGTATTTTACAAAGGTTTTCATGTGCTCTCTCTGGCTCTCCTCCACTCTTACTCATCTACTCACTTACTTAAAATGAGATCTGAAAATCTCTTTTACCTGAGGGCTCAATCGAGTGGTTCCCTCCAGGTTCACCTACTCTAATAAATTTCAATAAATGATTGTCTAGTCCAGCATCTGGATCTAGATCTCAGTCGATCTATAACAAAGGTCGATCTACCTAACGCCTGCATAAAAGCACGACTTCCATGGCTCACCAGCCTAAGCATTAAATTACATTTCATTTCAAATTTTAAATGAGGTTGCGCCTCCCTTTCACCCTTGAATGCATGCGCGCTGACGTGGCTGGCTGGCTGGCTGGCTGACGTGGAGAGATGCTCCTGCATCATCGAGATTTAGAACACGTTGAACCGACATCTGGAGAACACAATCCCCCCTTATGAAATTCAACTCAACACTTCTGGCCCCTTTTGTACAGCCCCTTCTACTCCCTCAAGTGACCAAGGGCCGTGACCCTACGCCTATCTTCCAGAGTCCTTTCGGCATTTCAGGGTTTGTGGATAGGAAGGAGTAAGTCTTTCCTCTTTGAAATCATGATGGGCGAAATGATGGGAGGGCCTAATGAACACCATGCATCCCTCCGAAATGAACAACTAAGATCGCTCTCGGTGCTTTGGGACCTGTCTTGCCAAATGATAACATTAGCACCCCTCCTTCAGGCCTACTCCTTTACGACCAAGCGCCAAAACCATGGGCCCGATTCTGGGCGCTTTCGGCACTTCGGGATTCGAGGTTTCAAGATGTGTAATGACGGGGAGCGCTTACCTCTCAAACTCCCGAATGCCGACATGGCACAGATGTGTGCCGCGTGTCCTTAAGATGAATGGCGGAGGTAGAATTCGTTATTTAAAAGGAGGTCGCCTTCATTCATAGGATCGCTTGACATGACCTGGTGCTGGGACCATGGGCTTGGCTCCAAAGGTGCTTTCAGCATTTCGTCTATCGACAATTTCAGCTGTAATGAATGGGAGGCTCCTTGTCTCCTGAAACATCGATCCCCGATACGCCGATTGACTGCCACCTGTCCCAATTGGATCGGACGACCCGAATTTGTTTTGAAATATGGGAGCTATCTTTTGCGCTAAATCCCAGGCAACTTGGCACCCCCGAAATCCCGATGACCGTCGATCATCTTTATAGATGAATTTTGGCTGCTGAGAACAAAACTTCGCTTGTTGGATTGACTCGTAACCAGAAAAGAGATTCTCTCGTGCTGCGCTTGGGCGCTTCCCGTGCAACCTAGAGACTTGGGTACCTTTGTGCTCATGATAAAAATTGTTGCTAACATTAGGCTCCATGCAGGATAGAGTCATCCCTGTGATGCTCTAAGAACTCTTTCTGCAGCTTCAGTGCCTTGCTATTGGCCTTTGGATTCATTTACTAATCCAAAAATATGCAAAAAGAAAATGAACAAAGAACCAATGACAATATTTACAGACAAAAGAGCCGTTTAAGGCTCAAATAAAACATTTCTTCATAAAATGCCCATATACTGGGTTGTTGAAAACCTCTTCACCCTCCAGATCTTGCAACTTGTACGTGTTGTTGGAGAAGACCTCATAAATTTTGAAGGGGCCAATCCAGAGGGCATCAAACTTGTTGTGTTTGCCCTTATCCTGTCTGGGTGCATCCCACTTAAGCACCAAATCCCCGATCTCAAACTCCTTCTTCCTGACCTTTCTGTCGAAAGCCTGTTTGACCCTTTACTGATGACTATGAGCTACGTCCCTCACCTGTTCCCTGATCTACTGTACTTCCATTATCTAATGAATCCTTGTAATCATATGTTCTGGCTCTCCTTCAAAATCTTGAAAGAACTTTGGCACAGGTATGGCGAGGTGAGTGGGAAAAACCACCTATGCTTCGTAGACCAGCTGAAAAGGTGAGGTTCCCAGGGATTTCTTCATTGTCACTCGATCATCCCATAGAACAAATTTCAGCTTTGAATCCCAGGCCCTTTTGTTGTCCTCCAATAGTCTTTTGATGATCCCTATCAGGATTTTGTTGGAGGACTCTGCTAAACCATTGCCCTGGGGATAGTAGGGGGTGGAGTGAACTAGTGAGACCTGAAACTGCTCACAGAACTTAATTAGAGGCTCAGACTTGAAAGAAGCAGCATTATGAGTGATGATTCTGCTGGGACAACCAAATCTGGCTATGATATCCTCCAGAAAGATGATAATTACTTTGTGTGATGCACTTTTGGTGGAGACAGCTTCTATCCACTTGGTGAAATAATCTGTTGCAGTCAAGATCCATCTGTATTGGCCACTTGAGGGAGGATGGATTTCCCCGATGAAGTCTAGCCCCCACTGTTGAAAAGGCACTGAAACTGCTATGGGCTTCAGAGGTAGTGGTCTAAGCTACTGCTTTCCTGAGAACTTTTGGCATTTGATGCAGGCCCTGATTTCTCTGCTAACATCGATGAATAAAGTGGGCCAGTAATACCCAGCCCTGAGGATTTTGTGAGCTGTGGTCTTCTAGAAATGATGCCTCCCACAAAGGCATCTATGGAAATCAAGCATAACTTTCTGGGCTTCTGGTGGGTTCAAACATCTCAGCAGCATCCCCAGAGGGTCCCTCCAGTACAAGACTTGCCCAATGAGGCAATATCTAACCACCTTGAGCTTTAAATCTCTTGCTTTAATTTTACCCATTCCATCTGGGGGCCTCAACTCCTGCAGAAAGTACAAAATGTCACGATACCAGGCACATTCTGCCAATGATAAGCCACCCTGAGAGCGTTGGCTGGGCAACTCAGCTTGCTGAGTTCCTGAGCAAGTATTGATGAAACTAACCCCCAAGGCTTCGCAATTGGATTCCACCAGTTGCTTGGCTAAACCTTGCCCCTTAACCAAATTGGTGCGCTTTATCTCCAAGTCAAATTCCAGGATTCTAGCGTTCCATCTGCCTCTTCTCCCATCTATATCGGGCTGTACAAGGATGTCCTTCACAGAAGCCGAAGGAACGTATGAGGTTACCTTTGAGTGAAGGACATAGACTCTGAAAGCTTTGAGAGATTTCACTAAGGCATAGGCCTATTTCTCCATGATTTCATACCTAATCTCTGCATCTCTTAATGCCTTGCTAAAGAAAGCAATGGGCTACTCTAGCCCTTCCTCATTTTTCTGCAATAACACCGCTACTACCGTATCGAAAGAGGGAAAAGAAAAAACTTGGAAGGGTTTGGAATAATCGAGACTAATCAGCACAGGTGCCTCAGTTAGTGCCCTTTTTATTTGGACAAAATATTCCCTAGGTTCAACGGTCCATCTCACTTCATTCCCCTTTCTGAGCATGGCTGTGATGTGTTTTACCAGTTCAGAAAAATTTGAGATGAATCTCATCAGAAAGTTGATCTTTCCTAAAAAGGCATGGACTTCTTTTTTAAACCTGGCAAGTGACAGGGTTTGAATTTCCTCCACTCTGTTGGGATCAATTCTCACTCCTTCTGCTGATACTATATGGCCTAATAGATTTCCCTCCATCATAGCAAATAAGGATTTCTTGGGATTTAGGGAAATACCAAACCTCCGACACTTCAAGAAAACTTTCCTTAAGTGATAGTAGTGTTCTTTATCAGATCTAGAGAAGACTGCGATGTCATCTAGGTAGATCACTACAAACTGGTCTTTCTCCCCGATGAAGGCTATGTCCATGGCTTCCTGAAATGTTGCTCCTGCATTCATTAGCCCAAATGGCCTTTTGGCATACATGAATGTCCCCCAAGGAGTGGTGAAGGCTGTCTTTTCCCTGTCCTCAGGCATTACCGATATCTTATTATAGCCAGAAAACCCATCGATCATGGATATCCTAGATGCACTAGTTACCCTCTACAATATCTGTTCCACCTTAGGTAGGGGGTAATTGTCTTTCTTTGAGCTTCTGTTCATGTTTCTGAAATCAACACAGAGCTTGATTTCTCCACTTTTCTTCTTCACCGGGACCAAATTGGCCACCCATTCGGAATATCTCAAGGGGATGATCATCTGAGCCTCTAACAACTTCTTCACTTCTTTCTCCATGACAGGAAAGAACATGGGATTTATCTGTCTTAGCTTCTGCCTAAATGGCCTAGCCTCTTCCTTCAGCGGGATCTTGTGCTCAATGATAGATGCGTCATAAGTCTTGAGATCTTCGTAGGTCCATGCAAACACATCAGTGAATTCCTTTAATAATTCAGTATACTTCGTCCTCTTTTCATTGGTCAGGCTGCTTGATAATTTGACCAACTTAGGCTCCTCCTGTGTGCCAATGTTGCATTCGGTTGTATCAGCATCTTCATTTGAGACATTACCCTTTACTGCCACATCATTCCCATCGAACAGTCTTTCTAAAGGGACTAGTCCCCTCGGAATGTGATTGCTAGGCAACTGAATAATCTGGTGATTAGCAATTTTGTTTAAAACCACCTCAGGGTGAGGGTCACCTTCCGGGTTAGGATCCTGATCAATGTGCAACGCAGAAAATTCATCAACTGATTGGAGAAATTTTTTGATTTCCAGATCATCTTCAAATACCTTCCAATGCTTGACATTGTCCGGTACAGAGGGCCTATATTTTACTTCAACATATCTTTTAACCATAGGCGGCAGAGGAACTTTGAGCAAACTAGCTGAGACAGCTAAAGAATTGGCTAAAGTATTTTCCCCTCTCGGAATGAAAGAAATGTTAAAAGCCAAGAAGAAATTGTCAATCAGGTCCCATACTTCATTCCTGTAATTTCTGAGCCAGGGATTATTAGCATACACATTTCTGACTTGCTGGATAATCAACTCAGCATCTCCAAATACTGTTATCTCTTTAATTCCCAATTCCTTTGCAACCCTCATACCCAGAACCCGAGCTTCATACTCTGCCACATTGTTGGTGGTTTTGAATTCCATCTTGTATGACAGGGATATGGCCTCTTGACAAGGTGATATGAAAACCACTCCAGTGCCAGCGCCTTTGCTAGAAGAAGCTCCATCGAAAAACATCTTCCAAACAGAGGGGGTTAGAGGGGGAATTGGATAATCAAGACTGGGCTGCTTCCTGACTTGGAAAGGGTCTTCAGGAGCATCAGTGAGCTACAATAAACTAGACCCCAAATCGGTGTCAAGTGCAAATATGGGGTGATTGGTGGGGTTTGCTTCGTCACTAACAATGTAGGCCAACTGAGCTTCTCTATATAGCCTTCTTTGTTCCCCACCGAAGACTTGAATGGTGGCATACGTGAGGTCCATCTATAATGTTCCTCGAAGGTTTTTAATCCAAGATCTAGACAACAACATGCCAAACTTGGGGGGGACATCAGCTACCACAATATCCATGACCACACTCTTCATGGGTAGCTGGAACAAAGAAACCACCAGGTCCTTGATGATGCCTAGACACTACACTCTCCTTGAATCAAAAGAGTACAAATCATGA
>SNQJ01S0010358.1:41421-72975 GCA_010110895.2 Picea sitchensis | reverse complement strand
TAGTCAGATCAACCTCAACATCTTGTGTTTGGATTTCATCCTTTGATTTATTATAGATGTTTTTGGGAAGTTTCTAAAGTTTTTAATTTCATTTGAGGGCACACATAAATACTTAATTGGTCAAACTTGATCACCCTCTTTCATGCCTTGTTTGTTGAGCCTAATATGCGAGTTGATTGTAGTGATTTGTAATTATATCCCATGTATTATCCCAACCCATGGAACATAGCCCTTGTTTTTTTTATGAAAATCTCATGGATTGTCTAATAACTAGTGTTTTAACAATTAAACCCATAGATTATTACCTATGATATGAGGATTTTCCCAAATAGATAACTTATCATTACCTTGACATCCCTATCTTGTTCCCTTCTCTATAAGTACACTTAATTTTTCTTTGTTAAGTACCTATTTTGAATCTCTCTTAAGCATTAAAACTTTGTCAAATTTATGAGCCAAATCTCTCCAACCTTCTTCTCAATATCTCAGGTTGCTTGGACCAATTATCTCCTCCATATATCTAAGATCTAGGGGATCCCCTCACAGGTATATTTTCTTCATTGGTTTGGTTTTCATCGTTTGTTACATTGGTTTCTTTGGATCTAGGGTTTCTTGGATTTGTCCCTCTTGTGCTTCCTTGGGTCTTCGACATCCACACCTCAAGGGAGGATACCAACACACTATCTATAGGGGGGTCATACAAAAACTAAGGAAACACTTGATATTCTATATTGGGTAATATATGTTTTCATGGAAGATTTGATATTGTACATATCGTTTCATTTTGGGAGACATTTCCAATTGTTTTACATGAATATTTGTCATCTTGGAGTGCTATGGGAGGCTCAACTTTTCTTGGAAATTTAGGAAAGTACCTCGCTTCTTCTAATACCAGGTAACATTAATCCTATTTCCCTCCTTTACTTCAGTTTGGTTTCTTTCCATTTCAGTAGGTAGAACACAATTAACTATAAGGAAAACCAAATTCCCTTTCTAGTTCTATATTGATTTCTTATCTATTGAAAACCATTGAATCCTAATTCAATTACCTATAAAATCATTAAAAACCTTATGTGAAAATTAACTCAAATTTTCTAAATTAATGTGGTGGTGACTTATATTTAATGTGCATCCAAGGTGTTGAGCTAGAGTTTCCCCAACTTGGCCTTATCTAGGCTTGTCGGAACAACAAAGTATGCATCCTCTAATAAATTGAGCTACATATTCTTTCATTCTAGGCAGATACGCATACCTATGTAAGTTGAAAACTATCTTCCTAGCACCAAAATTCCCTACAACTTTGGAGATGCTAGCCTCTTTGATAAGTCACAACCTTTTACCTTTAGGAAGGAACACAAATCGTGTCTAGTTTGGAGAGCAAGCCATCTTGGAGATGATAGTCATCCTTACCATCACCTTATTCTACATGAACCTAGCCCTATATCTGCTAAAACACCTATTTAAAGTCCTTATATTTTGTGTATGATCATTTGTATCCATCATGGGTGAAGGGATCCATGTGCATAAGAGTTCAAAAAGTTGCAATCTTAGTTGTGGGTAGCCTCAAAAGCATGTTTTCCAACTTATTAGTGATTCCCTTCTTATATTTGATGATTAGATGAAATTGATATAAAATTCCCATCCACTTGTAATGTCTAGTTCGTTGAATCTTACTATAGGTCTACAAATAGTGTAGTTGTTGGTGATCAATGTGGATGATGTTCTCCTTTCCCATAAAACAATGTTTCCATTTCTTAACAACTTGAACCATAGAATAGAGTTCCTTGTCATGTGTAGGGTAGTTGCAGATACACCATGAAACATTTCAGAATGATAGAATACTAACTAACATCCATGCATGAATACCACTCCCATGGCATATCCACTTGCATCTGTCTCCACTTTGAAAGGATTATGCAAATTAGACAATACAAGAACTAGCACTTGACTAATCTTTTATTTCACCACATAAAAATCTTTTTATTGATTCTCTCCCCACTAAAATCTCTTTTTGTTGGTTTTTATGGCATGGAGTGGTGTAACCACAACTGAAAAGGATGCTATAAAATTTCGTAGGTACTATTATACCCCAACAAAAATCCTACCTTTAGTGACATTAGTACGAGTTGGCCATTTGAGGATGGTCTCCATATTTTTTGGATCTATCTTGATTTCCCCTCCACCAATCACATATCCCTGAAACACCAATTACTACTCAACGAATTCACATTTCTTAAGGTTTTCCAACAATTGATGTTTTTTCAAAGTCTCTAACACCTGCATGAGATGTGAGATATGTTCTTCCTAGGTAGAGATATAAACCAATATATAATATAAGTACATTATTATAAATGAATCTAGAAAGGATGTAATACATTATTCATCAAACAAATAAATGTAGTTGGTTCATTATATAAACCAAAATGCATCACCAACCATTATGTTTCAGGTGGATCTTGGTGGCCATCCAACTTTTCCATTGAATCCATGTTTTCAATCCCGTGGTTTTGATAAACCATAATATTCACCCTTTTGATGGGGATTGTAATGTAATTCCATCTCCATTTGTTAATTACAGACATCATGTAATGATTTCCTAGTGGTATTATGTACATGCCTACAACATAGCATTAATGCATCGATTCTCGAATACCATTAGAACTCTGAAATTAAGCATGCTCAAGCTAGAGTAGTATTGAGATGGGTGACTTCTCGGGAAGTCCTAGTGTTTTACATGCCTATGGAATTTTGTAAACTTAGACCAAGTTATCCCACATGCATCATGGATATTATTCTCCTCTCACTCTCTCATATATAATTGAGGTGAATGAGGCCCTTTAAGCATGCAATGGAGTGTGATGCAAATATTATTTTGAATGAAGCATAGACAACATCTCTTTCTCTTCATAGATAAGCTACCCCATTCTATCCAGTTTGTGTTCTACAATGTTTTTCTATTTTATTCATTAATAGAAGTTAGGTTTCACTGTATTTCTGTTCTCTTTTATATATTTTCGTTTGTATCTAATTTCGTTCTTAGTATAATTCAGATCAATAGTATTAGACAAGTTTTCTCCTTGTCATTTCTCAGAGCATGTCCCTGATGAGGTCAAGGTATGAAGAGTTGGGTCTCGAGCTAGTTTCTCTTGAGGACAACCACTCTTGCCAGCCCAAGCGAACTCCCATGGTGGAAGAAAAGAGAGATGCCAGCGCATGAGATCCTTTCAATACGTTGCTCGAGGAATCCCTTGTGTGACAAAAGAATGAGATGATGGACAATTTTTCTTAGATCCTTTAGTGACTATCGATGGTGGCCAAGGAATCTTCGACAAGAAATCATTTCAAAGGTGTGACACCCTTCAAGGTACAAGTCAATTTTGATATCCCCTTATTTGAAGGATAGATAGATGCAGATGCTCTAGAAAAATGGTTGAATCTGCTAAAAGGTTATTACTTCGTTCAAAAATTTTCTGAGAGAGTAAAATATCACCTTCGCTCTCCTTAAAGCCCCTCCCCATGTCAGAGATTTGTGGGAAGGTGTTGGCGTGTAGTAGGAAGACCCGTGCTTAATCATCTATATACCAACAAAACCATTAGATACCATCCCTTTTGACATCACTTACAAAGAAAGTGAAGTCTCACCTGAGGCATCTAGAGGGGTTGCAACAACCAGGGTTCTACAGTGATGAGGGGAAGTGAGGCATTCTTCATGTTCTTACCACCATTTACCCATATGTGTAGTTATCATTGATTAATAAATAGTTAACATTCAACATATTATATGGGTGACATTATCCCACTTAACATTCATTCAATTATTAGATACTTTAGTATGTGACATTATAGCATCATATATGAACAATAACTTCAGCATATATCATCATTGCAACATAACATTTGACATCATAAAATATAAATATGACACATCACAACACATAAGTTTAATGTGGTTCACCGAACTTGGGATACGCCCACAATGATTGACTTCTTTTATTAGTCATTGATAATTCCCTTACATATGCGCAATGCACTACAAAATATGAAAAATTAACTTTACCCAAACCTGCCTAGCCATTCTACTTTAGTGTGAGCTTCACTCCTCAGTCATACCTCAGTCTTCTTCCTCTGCTCAACTCAATTACCCAAAAATCACTAAGAACTTCTCATATATTGAACTCTGGAATACTAACCTTTGAAACCCCTCTACCCAAAAACCCTTTACATATTTATACATAAAAATAGGGCTAATCTTGTTACAAAGTGGAAAAAAATGTCCCAAAAAACCCAACGGTCTATAACTGTTTTCTGCCTTTTGCATGATTCTTTGTCATGCATCCTTCTTTCGTGCACTTTGACTCCTTAAACTTTGCTCCTGTCATGTGCTCTAGTTCATCCTCTATTTTCCTTTTTCTCTTTGACTTCTTCTAGCACAGATCTCAAAAATTAACCAAAATTCCTATCCAAGAGGCCCCCAACACTCATGCGTGGCTTGTCCCGAGCCACTCAGGTCTTCTTCCAGTGCACCATGATTTTTTTGAAGGTCTCTCTTTCTATTGCAAACTTTTACTTGAACTATAGTTCTTTATGCAAAATGTGGTCAATTGTTTCTATAGTGATATGAGCCTGTATATTCTCGCCATCTTCATCAACTACCTGTTTGATGATTGCTTGAGCTGTTATTAAGGTCATTGTCACTCTGCATGCTTCTTCCTGTAGTACTTCTACCTATTGTGCATGAGACTATTGCTCCACCCTGAGCTGATTCATTTCTAAATACATATTTATGTTCTCATTCATCGTAGTTACCACTTCAGTTGGCGGTATTGTGCCTATCACATATTTGAAATTTTGTGCCTTTTCTTGCGCAGCTTGTATCTTCTGACTAATCTCCTATTGCTCCTTATCCTCACTAACTTTTTCCCAAATTCCCATAGTCCCTATATATAGTTGAGCACACTCTACTGATAGAGTGTTTATATTTTCCACTGTTGTTGCCACAATTTTCTTCCTTATCTCCCTTTCCTCGGGTGGAGTGTTGGGTGTCATGCATGTTTCTAGATCAACTATTTGTGTGCAAAATCCCTGAATGGATTCACTTACTTCATGACTTGATCTTGCACCGGGGTCTCTTTCTCTGTGTGTGCCTCTGGGAGTTATCGATATACCTTTTAGAATGCTTGTTGCATTCTTTCTACCTTCTACATGACCTCATCACACTCCCGTTTAACTTTGTTGTATTCTTCCTCTAATGTGACATTCTTTGTCGTAACATTCACTAATTCACTAGATGTCTTCTATGCACACATGTTTAGCTCTTGCGTTGTGCTCATTTGTAATTCCTATAATAAATTCATTGGAATTTGTGATAGCACTAAGTCAACGTGACCTAGTGCCATGGCTTGTTCTTGCATTTATGTCGTGGGGACCTCGACTACCCCTGTCGCTAGCTTAATGAGTCTTTTTTCTCTTGTGACTGCTAAGGAATGAGATATTGTTGGCCCTACTTCTCTAGTATTGGTAGTGATTTTTGTTGGTTCCTCCTCCATCTGTCTCCCTAACGTGACTTTTGTTTCTTCTAATAGTTGTCACAATTATGCCATCTGTTCCTGCATGCATATATTCATCTCTTCTTGTTGGCGTGTTGTACACTGAAACACGTCGTCAATGACCTCTTTTACATGGTCGCTTATCTTCTCCAAATATTCCTCGGTCAAGGCCTGGATAGCCACTTGCTTAAAAAAATTGTTCTTTAGTCATTGTTGTCTGAGTCTCCTTGTCTCTGGCTCCTTTCTCTTCCTATCATTGTGCGGTGTTGTCTATTGAGTTGTTTCCTCTGGACCCTTTCCTTTTTCCTAGTCACCTCCTTCTTCTTCATCCTCATTGACCTCATGTATTTTCGTTTGTTTCTTCTCTAATGGCCCTATCTCTGTGAGTGGATTCTTCCACTCATCATCCCAATTAACCATAATATGTCCCATCTCCTCTTTTGTCAATCTATATTGTGTTGAAAATCGCTGTTGATCTAGTTCCTTCTTTTCTTGCATGTACATGTGGTGACGCCTTGCCTTGAAGCATGTCGTTTCCTTGTATGACTCAACCACTTGTGGTGGTATGTGCGGGGTCCTCTCTATGTTGTCCCTAATAGTTTTCTTGTAGATATAGAATGCAACATTACTATCCATCTAGCGCGCCTTATGTTTTTTGTACCAAAGGTTCTGATACCACACGACTAAGATAATAAAGGCTTCTCCTTGAATCCCCAAAACTGACTATCAACTGGTTCTCTCTAAGATGAGAGCACGATTAGAATTAGTAACCATGAGTAGTGGAAATTGGTCCGCTTGTCTTGTGCTTCCTCACAATCGATAGAAAATTGGTTTAACAAGAATGTTTGCTAGTTCATCTGGACACCCTCTACACATCGTTCTGCTGCCACTATGACCATTGTTGGCACTTGATATTTTCTACACTTCCTTAATATCTTACAAGATAAGGGTTGCATCACAAACCTTACCGTCGGGTTGTATATTCTTGCAACATCCAATCCACACTTCCCATGGAATGTATAGAATTTCTATTTCATACTCTCAGAGAGATTCCTTTCATTCTTCTTGTCCAAAAACAATGATGTGGGGTCCTCCCCCTGTGATGGAAGATCTGTAATGCACACTATTAAATAAATATCAATGGACAATGTCCTGTCAAGCCACATGTATCCCCCATGTACACAACTTAGAAACATTTTTACACATGTGTTGATCTCCTAACTTTGTCCAAAATGCGGTATATTGAACATGTTTAGAATTCCCTCCTTTTACAACCCCGTAGCCCACGCCCGCGACTCAATGAATATCATATGGGTCTCAGAACTAATGGAATATATAAAGAACTTGTTGGGTAAGAGCTCTGGAAACTTCTTTTCATTGGTGATGTCATGGTTTATATACTTCAAACATAGTTACCAACCTAATGATAACTGTGACCTCAAAACGAGAACTCTAGCCCTTAAAACCCATATTTTTGCATAAAAAACATGAAAATCAACCCCCAAATTAAAAAGTGGTGCTACCAGTAGCACCATTTTTTGTAATCGGGTCAAAATTACAACTTTTTTCAAGCATGGGATTAAATGACCAAATATTTTCTCAAAAAAACTTTAAAATCAACCCCCAAATAAAAAGGTGGTGCTACCAGTAGCACCATTTTTTGTCACTGGGTCAAAATTACAACTTTTTTCAAGCATGGGCTTAAAGGATCAAATGGTTGCTCAAAAAAACTTTAAAATCAACCCCAAAATAAAAAATTGGAGCTACCGATAGCACCAATTTTTCTAACCAGGTCAAAATTACAACTTTTTTCAAGCATGGCCTTAAAACATAAAATAGTTGCTTAGAAAAACCTTAAAATCAACACCTAAATAAAAACATGACGCTACCTAAAGATTTTTTTTTCCTAAACGTTAAAATTGCAGCTAATTACGACCTAATTGAAACTGTGGCCTTGATAACAAATCCCTACACAAATAAAAAACCCAAAATTGGATCCTAAATGGTCACTTGAAAATTTATTTACTAACTCTTTTTTTTTCTTAAATTCACATTAAAAAATAAATAAAGAGAAACAAAGAAATCTTCACAAATATATTTGTTTTTAATGAAGACAAAAACACATTTTAAAAAATATATTCAAAACCCAAAGTTAAAAAAAATAAAAAAACTTAACAAAATTGTGAAAAACAAAGAAAAACTAGAAAGAAATGAAAACAATTTAAAATTTCCCCGGAAAACAATAATTTAAAAAACAAAAATACATTTTTTTCTTAAAATGAAGAGCAAAAAATCCCTTTAAACTTAAAAAAAGAAAAAAAAAATGAGAAAAAAAAACTGAAAAATAATCAAAATTCAATAAAATATTAAAAAAAAAAAACATCTACAATACAAATATTTAACAAAAACACTAATATTACCTAAACTATAAATTTATTTAAATGTTTTTTTTGAAAATAAATATGTAACTATATAATATGTTAATAATGTTACAATGTTATAATATAAACTTGTTATACTATAACAATGTTATAATATAACATTGTTATATTATAACAGTGTTATAATGTTATAATATAACATTGTTATATTATAACCCCAGATGGGGTGACACATTGCACCCATGTGCTACATCCCATAGGGCTTGGCCAAACCATAAATAAGGGTGGCCAACTCCCATCCCCTTGACATTAAGAATGGGAGACAACCATAACTGCAAGCCCACAACAATGAGACCCTTCACTCGAGCGAACAACCAGGCAGCCATCGAATTCAATGTTCGAGAGGCGGTCATTGAAGTCGTCCCGTTGCACCCTCCAGTTTTTATCTCCCTCTGCATTTTCCTTTCTCATTCCATTCTTGGCTCACACTAGGCTAGCACTCTGGATCTTGGGAGCGGCCATTGTTGCATCCACATAGAATTCACCATTAGCTTCATCCTTACGATGCCCAGGGACTGAGGAAAGCCGCATCGTGGCCCAACTTGGTACGCCCTTGCTGCAAGGCAGAAACGACTACAAAAACTCGAGCGAGCACTCTCAATTTCTCACACCCAAAGAGCTCAGCTTGCTTGCAGCGATGATAGAGACCGAATGGCCTGGTCGCGTCCAACAGTTTTTGTGGAGGAGGTCATCCCAGATGAGGCCATCTAGCTCCCTTTGGAGAATTTTCTCTTCACGGGACCATAGCCTCCAATTATCCTCCCTAGGGATGAAATTCGGACAGATATAGTGGTAAACAACATGGCTTCACCTGTGGAGGAATTCCCCATTTGTTACATTGAGGAGGAAATCCCGGACGAGTACCTCCAAATAGCCCAAAATGACTTACTCTCGGAGGATCTCGCTCCACTCACAGTCTTAGAGCGCGAACCAAGGAGCATAGGGATAGGAACAAAAAGCAGGGTTGAGGAGCAAGTCATGACATCGAGACACCCAGAGGACGTGATGGATGGAACATTGTTTGCAACAGAGGAGGGACAGTAGGAGGACGCGATGGATGGGCGCACGTCGAAGGAGGGTGGCGAGGTCCTCCTGCCACCTCCTATTCCAACACCCTCAGATCAGTGGTGTGTCCCTCTGCCCTTCTTCCACCCAGACTAACTTGATTTGGTGCTCGACTTGAGGCGCTAGGTGGCAGATCAGGCCCACCATGGTGCACTCATGAGTCAACGCATGGACATTCTCTATGAGGCTTTCTTTGACGTGCCAGCAAAGCAAAAGTGTCTGATGTGCACGAGACTCTATGGCCTGCCAGCTCGGAACGAGATGCCCAGTGACGACCCAAAGAATGAAGACCTCAATGGGTAACAACATGGGTAGATTTTCCTTCTGGTTTTGGTTAGTTTCTCAGCTCCGGTTGATGGTTATGCCTGTTAAAAATCTTCTTTTATGTTTAGTTTCTTTTTAGTTTCAGTTGTCATGGACAATTTTGCAAATTATGGACCGCCACTTGTCCTAGTTTCCTCCGGGTAGGGTAGATGGCAGTCTGCCTACTTTGACATAGTCATCCAGGGCTGCCAACTATTTCAGTTTCCACTTTTTGGTGGAACAACTGACAGCCCAAGGACAACTGTATATTTTGTTATGGTATAATATAAAGGATCCACTCTATCTTTTTTACTTAAAAAAAAAAACATTGTTATATTATAACAATGTTATCATATAACATTATAAAATATGTTTATGTTTTTTTAGATATATATGAATTTTTTTTTGTGTAAATTATATTTTTTAAGGTTTTTGATATAAATTTTAATTTTTTTGTTGTAGTTTTAAGATTTTTCAACTTATTTTTGTTAATTTTTTCTTAAATTTTGTATTAAATTTTTTATATTAGTTTTTTTAATTTGGGGGTTTTGTGTTTATGTTTTTAATGTTTTGGGGTTTTTTTCACCTTATATAATTATATAATTTAATGGTTTTCTTTTCCTCTTTAGTTTTTTAGGTTTTTCTTCTATGTTTTTTTGCCCATATAAATTTGTTTTTAAAATGTTTATGTTTTTTAAATTTCAATTTTGTTTGTTTTCTTATTTTTTTTAGTTTTTAATTGATCCAAAAAAATGAATTATATTTTTTTGCTAAATATTTAAAAATAATGTTATTTAACTACAATTATTTTCTATGTATTGAGGTAAGGTAAAAAAAATGTGTTAAAAATGATATTTTCCACTATATTTAAAATGTATGGAACCATAACTTAATTAAGGACACATAATTAAATGAAAAATCTTAATTTAAAAAAATTAAATGGTGTACACCATTTTTAACATTTGATGAAGCATGGAAATATGATTAAAAACACCATTGAATAAAAAAAATAATAAAAAAAAATAGAAAAGTTTGAAAATAGATGAAAAAACACCATTGAGAAAAAAGAAAAAAAAGAAAATTTGAACAATTTGAAAATAAATGAAAAAACGAGCATTAAAAAAAACAAAGTGTAAACCTTATGTACCAGAAAATTTAAAATATCAAAAAACCACCTAAAAAGGGAGGGGAGGGGGGGTGCTACCGGTAGCACCATTATTAAAAACAGGGTAAAAAACTTGACCCCCCAAAAAATGAGAACTCTGTAGAGTTATTTTTAAGTTGGTAACTATTTTTTCAGCACTAGTATCAAACCTAACATATCCCCTTCCACAATGACTCCCTTTGGAATTGGTGGTTCCACTAGCAGGTAATTTGCATCCTTATATAAGTTGACGTGCTTCACAGATGGATTTCTTGGTCGGATGTAATCCCTATGGAATATTTCTACCGAGGACGATGCTTCCTATGTCTCTTCTACTACCGACAGTGTTGCGGGTTGACTGCATGGTTTCTTTGGTATTGATGTTGATGCTCCTGCTACTTTTGGCGGTGGCATCTTCTTCTTTGATTGGTGCTCTATAACTCTTTTTTGAAGTTCGGATCTATAACTTCGGCTTTGTATATTCATCTCTAAAACTTGGCTTGGTATGCAAAATCTAACTGAAAATAAGCTTCCCTTGTTGTCCCTTTGTATGCTTTTATACTGCATTGCTAGTTGTAGCTTCCCTTCATGCCTAAGATTTCCATCTAATACACTAGTGGTTGGCATTCATTATTTGATTTTAATGCTCCATTACTTTGTATCTTCAATGAATTCTCTGTCAAATCTGCAATTTGTCATGATCTTCTGCATTTAATGTTACGTAGTGCCATTACTTCACCATCATGGTAGCTCTTTACTACATGTCCCATCATGGATTATATTAAATTATCTTAGTTGTAATCTACACAATCTTGTCTCTCTACGTGATCTCTTCCTTCTGCACAATCTTGCCTCCTTCTTATGTGCATTATTCTTCCTTATTCTTTCTCTGGTGGAACATTTTCCTGTTTTCCTCTAACCTTAACTTCTTAGACTTCTCAACCTTCGACTCCTTTCTTGAAACCTTTTCATACTTTTTCTTGTTTTACTTTATTTTGATACCTTTTCTTGCTATAGTACACTATGATACAAATTATTATGCATAGATCCTCTAGTGTACTGAAGGACGATTGTCCCTATATAGTTTCAGCCAACTACCATTCACTAGTCCTTCCATGAATTGTCCATCCAACTATTCTAACTGAATATTACCTGCATCAGTCACATGTCTGATCACGTATGGTCCTAGCTAGTGCATCCTGAAATTTCCTATGTGTTGTAAGAACTTACTGTCATAGAGAAATATTGGATCTTATTTCTGGAATTTATTCTACTGGACGTGTCTATCATTCCATTCCTTTTCACGTGCCTTATGTACTAGCTGATGGAATCCTGCAATAAATCGATCTTCCTCTAACATTAGTAACTGTTATAGCCTTTCTTCTACTGCGTCGAAATCCATAAGGTCTATCATTGCAACAATGTGCATGCTCAGTACCAGGAAGTCCATGGGAATTACTGCTTCCTAACTAGATGATAATCTAAAGGGTGTTTGTCCTGTCAATTTCTTTCACGTAGTTCTATGATCCCATAACACTGTAGGAATCCTTAAATCCCATTCATCCCATCCTACATTGCAGACCTTGGTCAATGCATTCTCCAATATCTTATTGGAGGCCTCCACAGTTCCATTAGCTTGCAGGTGATATGGTGTGCTCTTTTGATGCTGAATCTATAAATATTTTGTTAATGTTGCAATTGAATTGCTCAAAAAGCGAGTCCCCTGGTTGCTCATCAGTTCTTTAAGAAACCCAAAACTTGTAACTATGTTCTCGAATAATAATCACACATATTCTCCATGTTGCAATATGTAATTGGTTCTGCCTCTACCCATCTTTTCAAGTAGTCTGTCATGGTAATTATGTAACCGACTCATGTTCTCCATGTTGGTGGATTAATTGGTCCAAAAAAATCCATTTTCCATTTTTCAAATGCCTCTAAGGTAACTTGCATATTCAAAGGCATATCATCCCTTCACGATGGTCTTCCTACTCTCTGGAAGATGTTGCAACTTTGAAAGTATTCCTTAGCATCCTTGTGGAGGGTAGGCAATAATAGCCCTGCACACAATATCTTTTGCATTGTCGCATTTCCTGCATAGTGTCCTCCTACAATTCCATCATGCACCTTTATGAGGATAATTGGTATCTCATGCTATAGAACACATCGTCCTAGTATCCCATCTATGCCAAACTTGTATAAATTTCTTGCAATCCACTGATAATCTACGTCTTTGACAACTAGATGCTTCTTGCATGCTACTGTAATATTGGGTGAGCCACTTATGTGCTCAAATATTGGACAATTTCTACAAAATGGTCTTCTACCATTTGAACTGATAATAAATGTGCATCTATTAAACTATCATCTATGTTCCCCACGTCTTCTTTTGTTAGTATCCACGAAAAATGGTCTCATCAGACATTTAGTTTCCCTGGCTTCACAATATCTTCAAAATCATACTCCTGTAACAATAATAACCATGTGCAAATTATCCCCCCCACACTCGATTATTCACTAGATATCTGAGTGTAAAGTGGTCCATATAAATATTGAAATGGGACCCCAACAAATAGTGTCTGAACTTCTGTAAGGCATAAATCATTGCCAAGCCTTCCCTTTATGTCATCGTGTAATTATTCTCAGCAGTCGACGACTTCCTACTAGTGAAAGAAATTGGATTATCTAACTCTCCCTCTCTTGGATGGGATAACAGTGTGTCGAGCGCTGTCAATGATGCATTCACATGAATGTGAAATTATTTTTGGCAATCCAGGAGCACCAGAATGGGTGCATTTACTAACTTTTGTTTCAATACATCTAGGCCCTTCTGACATTCTTCGTTTCACTGAAACTTGGCTTCTTTCTTCAATAACTTCTCCATTGGAGTTTTAATCTGTGCATAACCTTTAATAAATTTCCTTTAATATCTGGTATGGACCAAAGTTTTTCTCAACTATCTCACCGATTCAGGTGGTGGAAAATTAACAATTACTGATATCTTGGTAGGATCAAATTACATGCCCTGCTTGCATACTACATGACCTAACAATATCCCAAACGGTGCGAAGAAAATACATTTCTTCAAATTTAATGAAGTTTGGTATTGTCTACACCTATCAAGCATAAACCTTAGATTTTCTATGTGATCTTTCAATAGGCTAAAGACAGTCTAATCATCTAAGTACAATTCAACAAACTTATGAATAAACTCCTTAAAGGCTGTGAAAACTACTCTAGAAAACACAACAAGTGCATTATTTAACCCAAACAACATCACTGTGCACTAGTAGTTTCCCCATTCTGTCGCAAATGTCATCTTATGTCTATCTTCTGGCACAATCTTTATCTTGATGGTATCCTGAAAATCCATTGGTGAACAAGTATGCCTCCTTACCTCCTACATTTTCTAATACTTCATTTGTAAAGGGGGTCAGATATAGGTCATGCAAACAAAAATCATTCAACTTCCTTAGGTATGCACATGATCCAGATTATTTTCAGAATGAAATGAAATAAGAGAAATTACAATGAAATACTCATGAAAATTTCCAGAAACAATGAAATACAACAATACTTGATTTCTATTAATGAAAGAATTGTAAAGAGACTGTAAA
Organism: Picea sitchensis; assembly: GCA_010110895.2. Taxonomy (NCBI): domain Eukaryota; kingdom Viridiplantae; phylum Streptophyta; class Pinopsida; order Pinales; family Pinaceae; genus Picea; species Picea sitchensis. Next base: position 58,859 of record SNQJ01S0010358.1, on the reverse strand, counting down.
AATACAGAGTGCAAGACTTGATAGAATGGTGGTAGCTTTATGTCTAAGAAGAGATGTGACAACTATGCTCATTCACAAGAAGATGACTACAATGAGGCTCTGAAGGCCTTTTTATGATAAACATGAATGCCAAAATCCTAGACATCCAAAATCCTAACCCTAGGAGATGAAACGCCAAAAGTCACATGGGCCGCATTTGGGTAAGTTAGTACATTAACTTTCTGGGGTCGTAACTTTTGCATATGATCTTTGTTTTAGGTGCGTGACAGCCCGTTGGAAAGGTATTTTCGAGAACTACACATTATTCTATCAAAATCTAACTCTGTCTACAATTTGACTATGGCATGCCAAAAAAACATTGTTTAGGGCCCCAAAATGGCCCTAGAAGTACAAAAGAATGTGTTGACATGAAAACATATAAAATAATCTAGTTGGATTAGGTGGGAGGCTGCCAATATCCACCTGGAATATATGTAGGGCTTCAGACAACCCCAGAAGTGTAGAACCCACAATTACAAAGAAGTATAAAAGAATGTGCTGAACTAAAAATTGACAAGAGGAGCCAGTTGGAATAGGTGGGTGGCCACCAATATCTGCCTGGATCAGTCCTCCCCCGTTAGGAATAAATTGTCTCCATTGCATGGAGTGCCCATGGAAGAGGGGAAATCATTTTTTGAATATGAATCTTGGTGAGTTGCGTGCCTTGTTGGAGAAGTTGTGCTGCATGGTTTTTGGAAGACTGTCACAAACCTATTGTTGGTAGGGTTGAATTTGTTCCACTAACCTGTTGTCTTTGGGTTTGAAAGGGAATTGTGTAGGCACCATTGTAGGTGAAGAAATAATATATTCATTCTCTTCGACAATCTATTTTTGTTGGATAGAAGGTGTTGAGGTTGTAGTGGTTGTAGGGTCTTATGTGCATCCTTTGAATAGACCATGAAGAGGATGAATTTTGCAGTATGAGAGATTACCTTGAAACATTGTTTTGAGGTAGCAATAGTCGGAAATACCTTTGGTATCCTATAGAGATGACCTCCCAGAGTGATAATGACACTACAGGGTCTAGAATCATAGACAACATGATGTTTCCACATATATGGTTGGCCCAAAAAAACATCACATACATCAAGAGGGGAAACATCACACACTACCTCATTCTTGAAGGGATAGATGACATAGGATAGGTGACAATGTTGGCTAACACAAAGATATCATCCCTGGTAAAGCCACCCGATGTTGTATGGATTTAGGTGTGGTATTTTCGACAACCCCAACTGTTTGACGACCTTAGTTGAGATGAGGTTCTTCTAAAATGAAATTGGGTCCCCTTCATCCACATTTATGAATGGAAGAGGTGCTCCTCCTCTTTAGTATCTACTGGTTCTTCTGGTTGAATTATTATGGTCTTGAAAGTAGAAGTGTGGTCTGCGTCGATGATCTATCTATTTTCAATATTTTTGTTATCAGATTTCGAATCAAGGTTAGGCTCCATGTCTTTAACCTTGGCCGCCAATGACTTTTTTTAGCGACATTCATCGATGTTGTGCTAGGGGATTTTGTGGAAGTCACACCACTTCCCAGTGTCATTATTTGTCTTTCCTTTACCCTTCTTGTCTTGTGTCTTGGAATGGTTCTCTAGAGGATGTTGGTTAGGGATGTCTTTACCGTGCTTTAGTTGTTGTAGATTTGCAGACTCAAATTCCCATTTGTTCTGTTGCCTAAATTTCTACTCGATTTTGACATCATATCGATAGGCAACTCCCAATGATGAGATGTTTAGGAAATCCATTTCGGTTTGAATGTACCTATGCAGAGACCCACGATATTTCAGAACTAGATGTCGCTTAGATTCTTTGATACCTATCTTAGTGCATAAGGTATGGAAAGTATCTGTGAACTCTGTCATTGTTTGACTCTTCTCTTTCCGCAGTGTGGTCCATCTCATGTACTGGCCTTCATAGTTATCAACATGATAGTACTATTCTTTGACTGCATCCACAAAAAAATCCCAAGTGGGCTCGACCCCATATATTCCATATTCCCCTGTGGAAATTTTCTCCCAGTAAGTTTCCCACCAATGTTTGACATGGGGGAGAGCCTTGAGGAGTGCGAAGGTGATATTTTCCCTTTCGAATTTTTTTTTAACAAAGAAATAACCTTCTAATAGATTAAACCATTTTTCTAGGGCATCTGCATCTATCTGACCTTCAAATATGGGAATATCAAAATTAACTTGTAACTTGAAGGGAGAGGTTCCTAAAAAATGGTCGCTTGATGAAGATGCGCCTGTTTCTATCGACATGCATTGAAGGATGTGTGAAAAATTGTCCACCATTTCTTCCCTCTGTGGTACGAGAGATTTCTCAAGCAATAGGTTAATAGAATCTTCTGCTCTGCCATTTTTATTTTCTGCCACCATCGAGGGTTTCTTGGGCATGCAAGAGTGATTTTCCTCAAGAAAGACAAGCTTGAGACCCAACTCGCTATACTCAAACCTCGTCAGGGACATGTGATGAAAAATGATCCAGAGCAGCTTTCTCTGATACCACTGATCCAAATTATTTTCGGAATGAAATTAAAGCAAAGAAATTAAAATGAAATACTCATGAAAATTGCCATAAACAGAGAAATACAACAATACTTGATTTCTATTAATGAAAGAATTGTAAAGAGACTATAAAAATATAGAGTGCAAGACTCACTAGAATGGTGGTAGCTTTATCTTTGAGAAGAGATGTGAAAACTATGCTCATTCGCAAGAAGATGATTACAATGAGGCTTTGAAGGCCTTTTTATGATAAACATGAATGTCAAAACCCTAGACATCCAAAAACCTAACCCTAGGAGATGAAATTCCAAAAGTCACATGGGCCCCGTTTGGGTAAGTTAGTACATTAACTTCTCGAGGTCGTAGCTTTTTCATACGATCTTCGTTTTAGGTGCGTGATAGCCTGTTGGAAAGGTATTTTTGAGAACTAAACATTCTTCTACAAAACTCTAACTCTTTCTACAGTTTGAATATGGCACACCAAAAAAAATTGTTTAGGGCCCCAAAACTACCCTGGAAGTACATAAAGATGTGTCGATATGATAACATATAAAATAAGCCAGTTGGATTAGGTGGGAGGCCACCAGTGTCCACCTGGAAGATTTGTATGGCTTCAGACAACCTCGAAAGTTTAGAACCCACAATTACAAAGAAGTACATAAGAACGTGCTGAACTAAAAAATGACAAGGGGAGCCAATTGGAATAGGTGGGTAGCCACTAATATCCACTTGGATCAACACAAATTCTAATAACCCTTGTTTTCTTATCTTGGACCACCGTTGGACTTATCCATTCAGAATCTGCAACAAGTTCAATTACTCCAACTTCTATCATTCTATCAAGTTTTGCTTTCACTTTTTCCTTGTACTTCGGATTCAATATATAAGGTCTTTGTCTTACTAGATTCACATATGGTTCTAAACGGATATTCATCTCGCTCAATTCTCCAGTTATTTCCTTCATCTCTGAAAAGGTTTTCGGAAAGAGATATTGATATTCATGCAAGAGGTATGAAATCTTTTCCACAGTCTCATCGTTCCACTAATCACCAATGTTTGCAAATTTTGGTTTCTCCTTCATTCTAATGTTCACTTTGCTCACTTTTAAGGGCTTAGCATATGCATAGGATTTAAGTTTTGTACCTACTATCTTGCGCTCCCCTTCAATATCTAGTACATATACATTTATTGGGTCTTCTTCTTCTTGGTATTCCTTGGTAACATTATAACATTCTAATATTTCATGAACTATCATAGACTCTATGTGTGCATTACTTGTGGGTTCTATTTCTACTTGACCTTCTTCCATAAAAAAAATTTCTCTAATGACTTATAAAGCTACATATACTAAAGTTGAATCAAATTCAAAATTAAATGTTACCTTAAATTTTTAGGTGAGATCTTGCCATTCTGATGTCCCTCTGTGCATTTCTATCTCTAAATACCAGTTCCTAGGAACTATCTCCAATGTATGTATGAACTTGTGCATCTATTCCTGTTTCGATACATGCCTCCAAGTTGTAATGCATCATGTAACATGATCCTTCGAATCACTCATCCTTGTATACTTGTGCATGCGTTCTTCTATTCCAAACCTGATCTACATCAACCTTTTATAATGTTTCCAATCCTCTATCCCTTCCTTATGGGTTTCCCACCATCTCATTGGATTTTCTCTTAGTGCAACATCTAATTCTAACAATATTTGTTGTTCAGGTATATGCAACTCAAATTCATTGAAAAAATAACTTACCTCAGTTAATCCCTCAAACTTTGGTGTATCATGTACCTCTATTCCAATCCAATGCAAGTCCTTCCTCCGAGTTTTATGTGCAAGAGCTTATGCTTCTCTAGCTAAGCGTGCCATCTCATGTAGTGGGATTGATGTAGTCATACATGTGCATAGTCATATTAGATAAGATATCAATTTCCTTTCTTACGGGATCCAAATATATTCTTTCCTCCATAGGGTCTAATGGCGCAGTGACCTTTAAGCCTCCTCCTTCAAAAATCATCTCTCTTTTCTTCAAGTTAATGATCTCTTGATTGTCGAAGGCCCAATCTAGTCTAAGAAAAGTTGGATACGACTGATTGTTATCTACAATCTCAATAACCTCAAAGTCAGCTACACTATGCACTCCATCTTTATTAATAGGTACTCATGTCAATGTTTTGATAAGTATTATCCTATGTTGGTCAGCGAATCTCAACTAAATAGTTGACCAAACTAGCTTTAGTTTCCCCATAATATCCCATGTCTATCTTGGAAGAACATTGACATATGATCCTAAATCTAATATGACATTATCCATGTCATATTATCCTATATGCACACTTAATCTGAAATATCGGTTGGTACTCTTCTTGCGCAAGACTTAGTTCACTGCTTTATGCATCATAGGTACTTATCTATCTTGTGTACAATGACCAATCATTCCATGTAGCGTATTGAATTTGTTTTCATCCTACATCAACTCTAAACACCTCTTTAAAAAGTCTTTCAAAGTATTTACCTTTTCGAATGGCCTTTCTAGAATAATGTGATCATAAAATTATGGCATATCATATATTGGCGATGTTTTTGACATTGATTCTATCATGTATGGTTCTAGTATCTCCTTCGTTACTTGTTGATAGGTTCATTTTTCTTTCTGCGGATTGAATGTTGTAATGGGTTCAACGGATTTCCTTATCCATTGTTCAACTCCCTTTCCCTTCTTAGTTGCATCTGATCCGATTCTCGTTCCACCGCATGTAACAACTTCTATTCTAGGTTGATTGTCACATTCCTCAATGACTATCATCTGCGGGTTCTGGTTATGATTCAGATTTTGGTTCTAATGCTAGTTCTAGTTCCCTCTCACCTTCCATTTCACTATCAGTTGAGGAAAATATTTTTTCGCATGATCCAATTCTCTACAATATGTGCACATTGTGCAAGGATTCAGGAAATATCTCACTAAATATCCCTTTTGATTGTAGTTATAACAAATTATCGGTCCTCTCCCTCCTTGACCAAATCCTCCATGTTCTTGACCTTTACCAAATCCTCCATGTCCACCTTGATTAAAACCTACTGGAGTGTTGTACTTTGGAACTCCTCCTTCTTCCATGGAATTTTCTTCTTGAATTATGTATGCATCTGAAGTGCACTCTCTCATTAAATCGAATGTGTGACAATATTTCTCATCACATCCTACTGATTTGCAAAAATTATAGAATAACTGCTTGGGTGTACTCTGGTACTTCTGCAATAAGGGACAAGTAATCAAATGATGTCCCCATATCTTACATATCTCATAATACCCTAATCCTCCTTCCAATGGGTTTGGTTCTCATGTGGCCATATATTGCGCGAATGTTGGACATCCTTCCTTTCGATGGCCTTCTTTCTTACATGTTATACAACAAACATGTTTGTTCTTTTAATTTTCCTTCGTTATCTCTGATAATTGAATTCTCAACGAAACTAGCTATGACTGTACCTATTCCATACCCATGCCATATCCTACAAGATATGCTTCCAATTTCATCATGTTTTCCAATGCTTCAAGATGTGACGTGACCCTCTATTGCGTTAACAAACAACGAATGTCCGACAATAAACGTGCAATCAACCATTCTCTATGCTTCTCATTAGGAATCTAAAAGGTTAATCAACCCATCAAATATTTAAATATTTGGTCATAATCTCGCACTATCTCATTATGCACTTTCTTAATCTCTTTCAGCTCTATAATTTATTGTGATTCAAATTTCGGCTTCCGAAATTTTCTTCAACAATGATTGTCCAATATCTTCCAAGGTTATGGACTATCTAACCGATGTAGTTTTATGATACTTCATATACCATAAAGTGCATGACCTATGAATGTTGTGACCAACTACCCGATATTTTTCGCCTCATCCTGTACATTCTTCGTAGTCCATATCATGTCGCATACAAAAACATGTTGCTAAGGGTCCTCCATCCCTGCTGCCTGAAACTCAGGAATTATTAGAGTATGATATATCCTCGCCAATGTACTCAGTGTTGTACTTTCCCTTGGTGATGTTGATTGAATCTAGCTCATTGTGCTACTTCCACTATTCTGGCTATTGCTTTGACTTCTTCCATTCACTACAACTGCTCTTGAATAAGTCTCCTTTCCTACTTCAATTCTAAGTGACACACATAGGGTCGTGAGTTCGACGCAAATTCTGATCTAAGATGGAATTCCTTCTTTTTTTGGATAGTACCGAGGATGTATTTATTTCCTTTTCCTTTCTCCTTACGTTGTTATTTGAAGTACTGTGCAGTGGTCACTTTCCTCAAATTATCTATGCTTCTCTTCTTTCCCAGCCACGGTCTCTTTCCTACTATATCTAAACCTTTTATCACAATGCAATACTTCAATCTCTATGTCTAAGTTAATATCCTCTTCTCTCAGCATCCTCAATCCATTCGATCCTTACTCATCCTTTCCACTCTCAGACCATCCTCTAGTCCTCCCCTAGTCCCCCTATGTGCATGAAGGCACCTAGCTATCAAAATCCATCTTCATGATTTTCTTATTGCATAGTAACATCTTTATCCAAGTAGATAATGCGCTCGAATATCTTCCGTGCGGAACCTTCAAAAAGTCCCTCTCTACAACACTAAAAGACTAGGTACAATCTATCCCAAATTCTGTAATATAACCCCCTAGTATACTATTTAACCAAAAATAGATCATGCGAGAAACCTTATTACTTATTGTATTGAGTTTCCTGATCAGTTCAGGATTTTGATTTCTCAGAGCTTTAGCTCTATATATCCCCATGTTATCCACTATACTTTCTAACCATTTAGTACAAATTATCAAAAATTCACAAAAGAATATTTCATGAAGATCTGTTAATATATACCTTTGCAACCACCATTCGTTGCTGAGATGAGGGTTTATATTCTTCTCTTTGGAAAATTCTCATTTCTTCTTCTATAGCCATTCTTCGATTTCTTCCTTATTTAGCCTCCAAAACATTCCCCTCAATTACAAATCCTGGTCCCGACAACGAAACCATTTGTTGGCACACAGTGGGAAGACCCGGGGTTAATAATCTATATACCAACAAAAACCTTAGACACTGGCCCTTTCAGCATGATCACCTGTACAGCAAGTGAAGTCTCTCGCAAGGCATCTAGAGGGGTTGTAGGAATAAAGTTTCTGTAGTGATGAGGGGAAGTGAGGCATTTTTCATGTTCTTACTACCATTTACCCATGTGCATAGTTCTCATTGCTTAACAACTAGTTAACATTCAACATATTCTATGCATAATATTCTCCCTCTTAACATTCATTCAATTATTAGATACTTTGGTGCGTGACATTATAGCATCATATATGAACAATAACTTCAGCATATATCATCATTGCACCATAACATTCAACATCATAAAATATAAAGAAATCACATCACAACACACACGTTTAACGTGGTTCACCCAACTTGGGCTACATCCACAACGATTGCCTTCTTTTATTAGTCATTGATAATTCTCTTATAGCTGCGCACTGTACTAGAAAATATGCAACAATAACATTACCCAAACATGGATATTTGTTCTACTGCAGTGCAATTTTCTCTCCTCAGTCATGCCTCATACTTCTTCCTCTGCTCAACTCACTTACCCATATGTCAAACCCCAGAATACTAACATTTGAAACCCCTCTATCCAAAAACCATTTACATATTTATACATAAAAATAGAGCTAATCCCATTACAAAGTTGAAAAAATGTCCCAAAAAACCCAACAGTCTATAACAGTTTTCTGCCTTTTGTGCACTGCTCCATCGCACATCCTTCTATCCTATGCTTTGACTCCTTAAACTCTACTCATATCACGCACTCTTGTACATATTATAACTGCCTTTTTCTCTTTGAATTTTTCTAGTGCAGATCTCAAAACTTAACCAAAATGCACATCCAAAATAAGGTTAAGGAGAGGTACACCGTTAATGAATCTATGCCATTCAAGAGAGAATCCACTTGGTCAACCTTTGTAGATTCCATCAAGGAGGATTTCTACCCTGTCGAAAACTATTATCACTAGTACATGAGATGGAAGACTCTACGTCAGGAAAGAGACGAGATGGTGCCAAAGTACAATAAAATATTTCATACCTTGTGTTCAAAGTTGGGTATCAAAGACTCCGAGAAACACCTGGTTTTGAAGTACTATAGTGGTCTGTATAGGTACATCCAAACATAGATGGATTTCTTGGACATATCTTCACTGGGAGATTCTTATTGATATGTAGTCAAATTTAAGAAAAAATTCAAGCAGTGGAGTAAGTGGTAGTTGGGTTTCAAAATACATGACAACAAAAGCATGGGAAAGACAATCCAAAATCATATAATGAAGGATAGAGAAAGGAAGGAAAATATAAAGAGATCCAGTTCAGTATGCAGGGAAAGAAGGGTAATGATAAGTCTAAGAAAGACACTAGAAAGTGGTGTGAGTTCCACAAAATCCCATGGCGCAACACCAATGAATGTCACTTGAAACAACCATTGGTGGATGACCTAAAATAAAAAGAATCAGAACTTGACTCGGAATTTGATTCAGAGCACAATAAATGGAAACAGATCATCGATGTAGAACCCAATGCTACCATTATGGACACAATAATACAACTAGAAGAACTAGAGGAGCTTGAGGAGGGGGACCACTTATTCCATTCACAAATGTGGGTAAAGGGAACCCCACTACATTTCATTGTTGACAGTAGGAGTCAGAAGAACCTAATCTCAACCAAGGTTGTCAAGATATTGAAGCTTCCAACGATGCCACACCCCCAACCATACACCATCATATGTTTCATCCATGGATGAGAAATTTGTGTCAGCCAGCATTGCCTCCTATCTTACGACATCAATCCTTTAAAAGATGAGGTATTGTGTGATGTTTCCCCACTTGAAGTATGTGATGTTCTTTTAGGACAACCATATATGTGGAAACATCATGCTATCTATGAGTCTCGACCCTATGGTGTCATTGTTACTCTTGGAGGTCAACTCTATAGTGTACCAAAGGTAGCTCTGACTACTTCTATTTCATTGATCTCAGAAAAAAAATGCTGCGAAATAATATCTTAGACCAAAAAGTTTTCCCTCTTCACGATCCAGTTATGCGGTGAACAGAAGGTCATTACGACCACTACAACCTCAACCCAAGACCTTTCTATACAATAGAAGTAGGTCGATAAGATTGTAGAGGAGAAAAAATATATTTTTTCACTTACAATCTATTTTTTATGACTTGGTGCCCGATGCTCCCTTATCCAATGGTCCAATCTATAGACGCTCTATTCTGGAGAATGAGAGTCTTCCATATGTTCAACATAGCTCTATTGGCCACAATCCTTTTCAGGCATGCTTGGGGTTTGATCCATTAGCCTCCATTGATATAGATAGAGTCCTCCCACACTCAGACCAAGGAAGATCATGCAACCGTATTTGTTGAACAGATCCAACACCTTTTGGGGTACATGCTCAACTACATACTTAGTGACATACTCATTTTTTTCCATTTTTTCCTACTATTTAGGATGACTGCTATTTATAGTATGTCTATTTATAGTAGGTCTATTTTTAGCCGGTGGATTTCTATATGTAATACCATGGGTTTCAAAAACCACGGGCTCATAAACCACCATTAGGAAAATTCCTATTTTTTAGCCACCATTAGGAAAATTCTTATTTTTTAGCCACCATTATGAAAATTCTTATTTTTTAGGAGATAATTCTTTTTTCCTTTATTTTAGGAGATATTTCCTATTTCATGGCTATAAATCACACTTTAGTAATAATATTGTCCTCCTAGGGAAGTGAGAATTACCCATCTAATAATTGGAGTTAACTCACTTCACTTATTTAGAGACTTTCCATAATTAGCAAATTCTCACTCGGTTAGGACTTTGGTTCCATTCTTGGACTCTAGTATTAGTCTAAAATATTTTTTATATTATGGAATGGATGTTGAATTCATGTAGAGTTATCATTGAGTTAGAACCTATATTTTTTACCTTTTCTTATTATTAGCAACTTTTGACTTTAGTTAATTGTTTCTATTGTGAGAAGTTATTTTTTTACTTGAGCATGCACATGGAAATCCCAACCTAGTGCACATTACCCAACCTAGTGCACATTACTCCTCATGTATAGAGTCATATATATTGTTATCATTATCAAGGATTAATACATTGTGATTAGAGTTGTTTTTTTAGTCTCTTATGTTTGAAGATTGATTCTATTTTTCTCTCGCCTCTCTCTCTTTTGCAATTAGCTAGTGTAGTATTTCCTTCTCACAATTAGGTCTTGGATTGTGATTTAATCCTACATGGTATCAGAGCCATTATTTCGAGGGAGTATTCACTTTTATTTCAGGTTTATAGATCATATTTTACAACCCATAGAGAACTATGAATCAACCATCTTCTTCAGTGATCTTAACACCCTTCAACTACTTTGAGTGGAAACCCAATATAGAGCTTCTACTTCAAAGAAAGGGTTTGTATAGGATCACCATGGGGAATGAGGTCAAGCCTACTTCAGCCATAGAGAAATAAAAATACTTCAATAGAATGAATGAAGCCTATGGGATATTTTGCTTGAGAATCTCTCTAGATCTCCTCTTTCATATCGATACTTGCAAGACTCCTAAAAATGTTTGGACAAAGTTGAAGGATTTTCTTGGAAAGAAAGACAATCTAAGAGGTCATCAACTGGGGAATGATATACATGATTTGAATCCAAGATATTTTGAGACCATACAAGACTAATTTTGTAATTTTAAAACTTTTATTTCTCATGTTAAGGCTTGTGGAATTGATAAGAAAGATGAACAATTAATCTTTTCAATTCTTAATAAACTAGGACCAGAGTATTCTGTCTACACTTGTTCTTTTCATACTACCAGGTTAGCAATGGGGTCTACATGGAGGATTCCATTCCTAGATGATTTCATGGAGTCACTTATACATGAGAAAACAAATCTCATCCAAATAGGGGCACTTAATAATTCCAAGCTCCATGTGCTTACACCTCAAGGAAGTTCAAAGAAGAACAAGCAGAAGAACAAGGGTAAGAATGACCAAGAGAACAAGAAGGAAGGTAAACAAAAGTACATAGATGAGAGTTCAATTTCCAAGGCATTAAAAGGAAAGAAGGATAAGACAAAGTGTTCCTATTGTAAAAGGGGGTTCCATCCTAAGAGTTTTTGCATGAAAAAGGCCATATATCTCATGGCACAAACACTTGAGCAACATCACCTCGAGGATCATATTCTAGATAATGCAAGGAAAAATCCATCATTAGAAAGAGGTAATGGTCATGCATTAATTTTTATTTCATCTTCTCATAATGCTTGGGTGCTTGATTCAGGGGCTACCCATCACTTGGACTCATCAGATATACTTTTCTCATACTTGGAGACTTGTTTTGGACCACCGATCTTCATGGGAGATGATTCTCCCGCAAAGGTGTGCATTAGGGGTAGAGTTGATCTAGAACATGGATTATTTCATGATTTAATTCATGTTCCAAATATTTCAATGAATCTTCTCTCCATCTAAAAAATCACTCACTTAGGTTTAGGGAAGAAGGTGGAGCTCACTCCAAACTCAGTTTTTATTTCTGACTTGTTAGATGGTTAAAATATTTTCATTGGTGAGGTCATTAACCATTCCAGGTTGTACACCTTCTCTCACTTCACTCATAAATATGATTATATATCTCTTCTAACACATTCTAATGAAGATTCCAAGTTGTGGCATCAGAGGTTTGGGAATTTGAATTTTAAATATTTCGATCAGATTAGTAAGGGTGGAATGGTAGATGAATTACCCCACATTCAATACACAGATTGAGTTTGTCAAGGCTGCATACTAGGAACACATATTGAGGAGAATTTCAACACAAGTAAAGCATGGAGGGAATCATCACTTATAGAGTTGGTTCATAGTGACAATGCAGGTCCTTTCCCACACCCATCGATCAGTAAAGCTAAGTATTTTCTTACTTTCATTGATTATTTTTCGAGATATACATGCGTCTACATTCTCAAATTAAAATCTGAGGTCTTTGAGTGTCTTAAAGATTTCAAGAATCTAGTAGAGAACCAAACAAGGAAGAGGATTAAGAAGCTTCATACAAAAAATGGAGAACAGTATGTGAATAAGGATGTTGATCATCTTTGTTCAAAATCAGGTATAGAGTTGCAATAGACAATTCTATATTCTCCACACTAGAATAGGGTAGAAGAGAGAAAGAACATGACATTGAAAGAGATAACCAACTATATGTTGCAGGATAAAGAACTACCTCCAAAGTTATGGGATGAAGCTATAAAATGTGCATCCTACATTTAGAATAGAGTTCATCATAAATCAGTCAAGGGAGCCACTCCATATGAGGCTTGGAGCATGAATAAACTGGAAGTCACTCACTTAAGAATTTTTGGTTCCTGTGCATGGGATAGGATCCCTTTCGATAGGAGGAAAACTATGGACGATCAGAGTAAGGAGTGTATTTTTTTTGGATATATATAGGAAGTGAAGGGATATAGGTTATTAGATACTACTTCAGATACACTATTCATTCAAAGGAGTGTCAAGTTTGAAGAGGGTCCTTCACAGGTACTTCTGGAGCAGTCCACATCTTTATCTCCATCGCCACTAGCTGTAGAACTTTGTAAGAATTCTTTTGATCAGATATATGAATATGATATATATGATATTTCTGATCAGTAGAAATAATTTTTAGGTGCAAAACATCGACCATGATGGGCACAACAAAATCTTCAGGTAGAAGGTGATCTAGTGGGTTATCATGTCGATCCACATAGAACCAGATCTCAGTTTGAGGAGCCTCCATAAGATTTTAATACCATGGAGCCATTGCTACCTATTTATTTTTATATGGTACTTCGATCATATCCTCATTCTTATGCATAGTCTAAAGGAAACCCCCATTGGGAGGAAGCTATCAAAGAGGAGTACAATTCCCTGATAGAGAGAAACTCATGGGAGTTGGTTCCTCTACCTTCCAACATGAAGCTTGTTACATGTAAGTGGATTTTTAAGAGAAAGAGGGAAGTTAATGGATACATTAAAAAGTATAAGGATCAGTTAGTAGCTAAAGGTTTCTCACAGGTACAAGGAATTGACTATGAGGAGACTTTTGCATCAGTTTCCAAGATTGATTCCATTCGGTTAGCTCTAGCTATTGCAACAACTAGAAAGTGGGAAGTACACCATATGGATATCAAGAATGAATTATTACATGGAGATATTAATGAGGAGATATATATGGATCAACTGGAGGGGTATGTTCAAGATACATTATTAGTTTACAGGTTGAGGTAGTCATTGTATGGACTTAAGAAAGCACCTCGAGCATGGTATGCTAAAATGGACTCTTCTCTTATGTCTAGAGGTTTTCTTAGATGTATATCATATCCTAATGTGTATATGATGAGGAAAAAAGTTTTGATTCTACTGATAGTTATATCTATAGATGATTTAATCATCACATGGAGCTCAACCTCCTCCATTGTTGCAGTGAAGACCACTTTACATGACATTTTTTTTATGATAGATATGGGATTGTTACATTACTTTCTTGGTCTTAAAATTAGCCAGAATGATTCAGGAATAAAGATATCTCAGTCCAATTATGTTAGAGATATACTTGATAGGTTTGGGATGACATATTTCAATCCATCTCCAAAACCCTTTCAGTCAAGGGTTAGACTAGAGGATGTCGATGCATCACCTTTGGTTGATTGTACTAGATATCGACAATTGGTGGGGAGTCTTTTCTACCTTACACACTCTTGACCAGACATCTCTTATGTAGTTGGATCAGTTTCCAGGTACATGAAGGAGCCTCATGAGCTTCACTAGAAGGTAGAAAATATGGTTCTCAGATATGTCAAGGGGACTACTAGTTTGTGTATACACTACGCAAAGTGATCTTCTTTAGATCTTATTGGTTACACAGACTCATATTGGGTAGGCAATAGCATTGATTGCAAGTCCACTTCAAGATATTTCCTCTACCTTTGATCATGACCTATATTTTGGTCAAGTAAGAAGCAATCAACAATTGCTTTATCATCAATAATACAAGGGTGTTGTTGGCATAGGGGCAGACCCAGGGTTCAATGCTTAACATTGCACCAACAAAACCCTGACTACCGACCCTTTCGGCAACATCTGCGAAGCAGGTGAAGTCTCACTCGAGGTAGAAGCAGGGGGGGTTATAGGACGTTGGTGTCTGTAACCAGGCTAGGAAACGAATCTGTGATAAGAGTACTTCATAGAATGTTATGTTAAATTTTAAGAAGGGACATGCATTAGCTTATTAACCCTATTAACACTGCATAGCACAATCAAAGATAGATCAACACAGTAACAAAAAATGATTATATACCTTGAGCACTTAACACTTATCACTTAGAAATATAGTTAGATCTAGCATTCATTTACCCTTAACATAAGTAAAGTACTTAAGCAACAAAAGATCTATCTATTATACATCATAATCAAAGCACTAAACAGATTCATAAAAAATATAACATAGCACAAAGCAAACCAAGAGACACCAGATATACGTGGTTCCCCCCAGGGTGGGGCTACGTCCACAAACTACTTCGCCTCTTTATTATTCTCCAAGATCATACATTCAGTCATGTCTGTGCACTAAGCCACATATTCGAACTCTGCACAAGACAGGAGATTTGCACACTAAGCACTAGATCCTCCTTCCAAAACTAAGTCAATTGCATAGAGCCAAAATATATTCTCATGACACTTAGCACCTTCTACAAAGTCACATTCGAGCACCAAGCCTCGACCATATGCATTCCTTTGCACAAATCAACTTGAACTACTTGCACTTATTCCTTACTTCTACAATACATTCTTCTTTATTTATATTTTACAAACCCTTACAATAAGGCCTAAACATGGGAAAACCCCATGGGACGACATCCCATAAACCCGTTACAAACACCTAGAGGACCTCTACTAAAATACCTCTTCCACATAATGTTGTGACTCAACAAGTCAACTTGCACCAAATTCCTTTCTCTCTACATTGTGCCTTTCATCCAACAATCCCATCAAGTTTCCTCATCTCTCTTCTATACCATGTAGTTGTCTCATCTTTCTACCCTAGAATAACCTCGCATGGAGATGTAAGGTTCATGCCTGGTGTTAAGTTGCGCAGGGTGGGTTTTCAAGAAGGACCTGTGGATTCATTCAAAGGGTTCTAGTAGGAGCCCGAAGAGCCATTTCGGCTCAGAAGAAGATCGATCCAGAGATTGAGAGGTCGCAGAACCCTGCTGAGGTAGGGGGTCTGCATCAAGTCACCTCCATGTCTTACCAGTCAATATTTGAACTCAAATTTCCCATAGTTAACTGATTTTCCATTTCAGTTAATTATATTCAAGTAATTATGAGATAATAGATTAATATTTATTGTCCAATGTATTTAAGGGAAAAGTAAATTAGACACATGTTTCTTGTTGACTTTTCAACACTCCCTCTCACCCCAATCCTGTCTCTATGATATTCAAATTTTCTCCTGGTGAGCGCCTTCGTCAGAATGTCTGCATCCTGATCTTCCGTAGGAATGTATTGAAGCAACATGATCTTCCACTGCACACAATCTCTGAGATGATGATACCAGATATCTATATGCTTAGATCTATCATGAAACATAGGATTAATCGAGAGTTTAATGCAAATCTGATTATCACAATGAATCACTGTCAGATCTAAATGAGAACAAAAAAAACCAAACAAGATCTTTCTCATCTAGATAGCCTCACATGTAGCTTGACTCGCTGCCATGTTTTCTGCTTCCACTGAACTAAGTGCCATGGATCACTGTTTCCTACTGTACCAAGAAACAACTGTAGACCCGATACTAAAGATCCCTCCTGATGTGCTCTTTCTTTCTGTTGGGCTACCCTCCCAATCTGCATCCGTGAAGCCATGCAACTTCATCTCATCCATTTGTCTGTACCATAATCCATACTCAGATGTTCCCTTCAGATATCTGAGAATAGGTTTACCTGCCTTCCAAAAGAGTTTGGTAGGCTTAACCATCACTTGACTTAGTTGGTTAACCACATAGAAAATGTATGGTCTTGTGTTCACTAAATACATTAGCGAACCCACTAATTGTTGATAGATAATAACATCCACTACCTCTCTAGAAGTAGCATCCTCTTTCCTCAAGTTTCCTGGAAGAGGAGTATCCATGGGTTTCCAGCCCTCCATGTGAAACTTACCCAGTATCTCCCTTGCATACTTTCCTTGAGACACAAAAGTTTCACCATCTCGCTGTCATATTTCCAATCCAAGGAAATAATGAAGAAGGCCCAAATCCTTCATCTCGAACTCCTTTGCAAGGTCATCCTTCCATGAGTGTATCATCTGCTCATCACCAGTCAGTATTAAATCATCAACATAGAACAATGATTAAGAGCTTACCCTCCACCAAAATTTGGTATAGGTTTGCATCCGCTTCACTTTTGGTGAAGCCCAATCCGGTGAAATAACTGTCTATCCAAGTGCACCAAGCATAGGGTGCTTGCTTCAGCCCATACAGTTCTCTCTTGAGTCTGCACACATGAAAATCTCTATCAAAGCTCTCAAAAACTTTTGGTTGTTCAATGTACACTTCTTCCTCAATGATCCCATTGAGAAACACAGTTCCTACATCCATCTGATGAATGCGCCAGCCCATCTGCGCTGAGAGTGCAAGGATGGATCTTATGGAAGATTACCTTGCGACAGGTGCAAAGGTCTCGTCATAATCTATCCCCTTGATCTATGAGAAGCCTCGGGCCACAAA
>SNQJ01S0010358.1:10837-37601 GCA_010110895.2 Picea sitchensis | reverse complement strand
TATGAGATAATAGATTAATATTTATTGTCCAATTTATTTAAGGGAAAAGTAAATTAGACACATGTTTCTTGTTGACTTTTCAACATTGCGAAATGCAAAATCCTGATCGACGAGACAGTATATCTGAGTCATTGAACCCACATGACACATGGCGGCCGATAAAGCAGGTTCGGAAAATTAGCAATCGAAAGAGTGGAGGTGAGCAGTCCTTCAACCTCATGAAACACGAAGTCATGAAATGATCTGGATCTTTGGATCACCAAAGATCTGGACCGTTGATCTGATATGAAGTCCGAGTTCGTGAATATGAGATATTGACTATTGGATCGAGGAATAAATTGGGCCATCAGATCCAGGAGAAGAACATGTGCCACGAGAGGATATCCACGTCAGCAAAGACAAATGCATACCACACCAAATAGGAACTCACAAAATCCCAAAATGTAGAAGGTGATCATGACCATTGAGTCACAGGAAATCTCAGACCATTGATCTAAGGTGATTGAAGTTGGGAGTTCGGGGAAGGGAGGTGCTCTAACCCTCGACATTGCGAGTCGCAAAACGCTCAAATTCTTGGCACGTGGTCATAGCCATGGTCACATCGGTGAAGGAGATAGCATGTTACTAAGCTCCACCTCGAAGTTTCACGAGTCAGGAGTGTCGATGCAATTCATAGCAGGAGTATGTGATATGAGAAATCATGACTCACCCATCTTATGTGGCTCTTGGTTATAGAAAGTGGTCACATTAGCGGAAGAGAAGGGAAGGAGCTAGTGTTTATAGGCTCCACTTTGGAGTTTCACGAGTTGGGAAAATCAAGGTGACTCACATTCAATTACCTGAAATGCGAAATCACGAAATGACTCTTTGGTTAACATAAGGTCACAGCCAGTGGGCATGTGGGAGAAACATGCCCGGTGCTAGTTGGAGAAGGTAAAGTTCGCAAGGAACATATTTGAAAGGTCAGCAAGTCTCTGCGGATTTAATCCAATGGTGTTGATTAATCGACATTTTGAGCAAAGGTTGACTGTTGCACTTTAGGGACCATTGATTAGTTACGATAGCAGAACTGAATCATAGTTCTTGGGTTTTTGGTGATTCGGTTTCTTGTGCATTCCTTTGGAGATTCGAAGTGTAACTAAATGGAATTATTGTATAAAAGAAATATGTTGTGAATGATTTAGGTTGGTTGTTCTCAATGAAAAATGAGTTGAAATGGGAGAAAGGAAAATCATAGTATGCATAGTGTGAGATCAAACTCAGAGATGAGAAACAAAAGTTGAACAAAACAAAAAAGGTGAAGAGAGAAAAATGTACACATACCAAAGAGCATGAGAGGAACAAAGAAAGAACAGATAGAAAGAGACAGAAAGTCAAGCCAAGTATGAACAGAACAAAAGAATAGTGAAACATAGAAGAATTGCAGAATAGATAAGAAGTGGTAAGAATTGATATATCTGTAGTGTTGGTTAATCAATCATTTATTTATAATCAGGGAGGTGCTAGGGAGGACTATATTCCTATGTTATTCAAGTTGGTTCTTGAATACAAGAAGTTGTAGATTTCATCTAGTTGTGGCTAGAAAAAGGGCGGCAGGGTGGTGCTTGGGAAAACAGAGAGTTTTATGTATGCAAGTTGGTGCTTGTATAAGTGGAAGTAGGTGCTTCCATCCAGTTGGTGTTGGAACACTCAGGGAGTTGGTGCTTCCTTCTAGTGGGTGCTAGAGAAACGAGAGAGTTGGTGCTCTCAGCAAGTTGCATCTTGTAAAACAGAGGTGGTAGCCTCATTTTTAGTTGGTGCTCAAAGATAGATGATGTATAGAACATAAAAGACTACCTATCATTCGAAGAAGAAGAGGTTTTATCCCTTTATGGGTTTCCTCGTGAAAATGTGTCTCTGTGTATATCATATGTGTGATTGATGGTTATTATTTTCGTTGTTCATATCTAGTATAATCTTGATGGTCACTTGGTGAAGTTTAAAAAAATATTTTAATAAACATAAAATTGTTTAAGTACAGTAACAACTGATTCACCCCCCCCTCTCAGTTGTTTTAGTAATTTCAACACACTTCCATATAAGCGTATATACGAAATCCAACCAACTTCCATATATGTGCATTTACGAAACACTTCCTTATATGCGCATATATGGAAGCCAACTTCTGTATATGAGCATTTATAGAAGAACACTTCTATAAATATGCATTTACAGAAGTTGACTTCCGTATATTCTCATATACAGAAGCCAACTTCCATATATGCGCATTTATGGAAGTTGGCTTCTGTATACACGTGCTTTCGTATATGCGCGCATATACAGAATCCAAATTCCATACATGTACATTTATGGAAGTTGGATTCCGTATATGCACATATACGAAAGCCAACTTCCATATATGCACATTTACGAAAGCACGCATATACAAAAACCAACTTTCGTAAATGCGTATATACAGAAAGTTGTTTCCGTAAATGCACATACACATAAGTTGGCTTTCGTATATGCGCACTTTTGTATATGCTCATTTATAGAAGGTGTCTTTCATAAATGCATGCATATACAAAATCCAACTTCCGTAATGCACATTTACGGAAATACACTTCCGTATATGCACAAATACTATATAAAACTTCCATATAAGCGCATATACAGAAGACAACTTCTGTATATGCACATTTACAGAGAACTGCCATATACATGCATATATGGAAGTCAACAATTATATAAGCACGCTTCTGTAAATTCGCATTTATGGAATTTGGCTTCTGTATATGTGCATATACGGAAGTGTGCATATACGGAAGCCAACTTCCATATGTGCACATTGACGGAAGTTGGCTTTTGTATATGCACGCTTCCATATACGTGCATATATGTAAGTCAACTTCCATATGTGTGCATTTAAGAAAGTTGGCTTCAATATATGCGCACTTCCAAGTTCCATATATGCACATTTACAAAAGGTTTCTTCCATAAATGAACATATACAAAAGTTGGCTTCTGTATATGCCACATTCTATAAATACACATATGTATATAATCATTGAAGAACATGGATATAATCAAGATACTAACCTATCCCATGAATTTTTCATGTCTAGTGGCCTCCATCGAGCCATAATAAGTCTTCCTACAACTCGAGCATCTTTGAGGTTCACATGAACCATGATGGGAAAACCTATTCTATCCATGTGGCCTCTCTTAGCCAAATTATTTTGCAAGACTTGAAGGCCTAACCCCTTCCCTAACATCACTTGAAGATCCCTCCTGGTGGGATAAATCTATGGATGTGTTATTTTGCACCAAGCCACAGGTCAAGGTGGATATGGATGATTGTATCTAGCTAATTATGTTTTCTGCTATAGGAGGATGTTAGGAAAGTGGGTCAAGCCTCCACCTAGGACAACGAGGACACTTGAACTAGCATCCTAGGTGGAGGAAACCTTCACCTCCCTTTAAAATCAACAATATTCAGGAGAGGCCAATACCTCTTAGATTGTTTTTGAAACATAATCTAAAATGTTTATAAGGGCCCATACATGCCAACATGTGCACAATATTATGATAGTTTCAAATTTTTAGAGTAAATCACTTAGGAAGTTTAAAGAATTGTAAGGGCACACATGCCCACATGTTCTGAATCTAGGAATAGTTTCAATTATTTCTTAGATTAAGAAACATTCTAGGGAGATTAAAT
Source organism: Picea sitchensis (assembly GCA_010110895.2). Lineage (NCBI taxonomy): Eukaryota > Viridiplantae > Streptophyta > Pinopsida > Pinales > Pinaceae > Picea > Picea sitchensis. The sequence goes on along the minus strand of SNQJ01S0010358.1, from coordinate 33,901 downwards.
CTCAAGAGTGGGGACTCACATGTCCACAATGCTAGTTACTTGGGTATTTGCCAAATTTGATCCTAGTTACCATGCTAGTTGCCTAACCCTAACCCAAACTATAACCTTATCCCTTCTTTGAATCCTTGTTATCCTTATGCAACACACCCTGCTGACAAAAATAATATAGACACCACCTCCTCTCATCCCCCACACTAGTTCCACTATCATAAGACTCCAAACTATATTGTTGTAGAGTGCATATTCTTATAGTGACAATTTGCATCCAAAACCCTATGCAGAGATGAGAAAGCCTTGATTATCCCAACGCACACCAATCTTATGAACCTTCTCTCCAACCAAAAATAATATCTCTTTCAAAACCTAATACATAAAATCCATCACTATTCTTAATGTCTAATGAACTTTATTCCCCCTCTCCAGGTCTCCCATTTGATCAGAATTTCCAAATACAAGACCAACTTTCCATCATAATCCTTGACAATGGTATTCAAAAAAATATAATTTCCCATAACTTTGTAACTCGTAATTAGTTTCCAACCACCCCTCACACATTTCCTTATCATCTGGGTTGGGTATAATAGGATGACCCTCATCCTTTGATTAATAACTATCGTGCAATGGAATTTTTCATAGGGCCTTTGCAACACACTGTTGAATTTGAGATCTCTCTCATTGACTATTTTTATTTACTCTTAAGAATACCATATGAACAAGAAAGAGACATTTTATGTGATGCTTTCCATAATAACTATCAAATATATACAAATATAAAAACCTATGAACACACCTCTACTACAATACCTCTTCCACATAATGTTGTGACTCAACAAGTCAGCGTGCACCAAATGCCTTTCTCTCTGCATTGTGCCTTGCATCCAACAATCCCATCAAGTTTCCTCATCTCCCTTCTATACCATGTAGTTGTCTCATCTTTCTACCCTAAAATAACCTCACTTTACTACTTTCATTTAAAATCCCTAGCCTTACCAACCTATCTTACCCCATCCTTATTTTTATTTGCATCACACCCACTAATGAATACCCTTATCTCCTCTATTATCCCCATGCCTCAAATCACCTTTTCTTCTCTTTTCCTTTCTACACCTCATGCTCTCCTTTCCCTAGTACTCTAAAAAAATACCCCAGTATTATCTCTAGCCACTCTAGGAGATCTTTCTTTACACAACCATCTTGTCATATCTTGTTGGATTCATGAGAAACAATAGTTCCCCAATACACTTTTGCACCCTACAATTTAGTAAGAAACTTTTTCTCATTAGCTTCGAGATGCATCTCTTCGCACTATAGAACTTCTATTCATTCCCAACCAAAAGTATATAGGTAACATTACACCACTTCGCTTTGCATATACCACATCACAACAATGCTTGTGAAAACTAGAAATGACCCTGATGAATGAAAATATTATGAAAACTCTACAAAACTTCCCGCATCCATTTCATAACACATTTCTAGTCATTGAGTTTAGTACAGTTCTTGATATACACATTATATTGCTATGTGTTCTCCCTTGGCATTGATTCACATCGCTAGTAACATTGAAACACGTCGATGCACATGTAGACATTGAATTTTTTCAATCACCTATGAAAATATTAGTTGTTGCATCCATAATCATGTATCAACAGTAAGAAAAAAGGTTACGTGCACCTCTTATCTAGTATCACTCACTACTACTTGTCATGGTAAAAGAGATTTTTTTAAAACATGTTGTAGCCTATACTAGCTATTTCATGTTGTCATTGGACGAGCCATTGAATCAACACTTTGGGAAACTTGTATGGGTTTTGATGCATAGATTCACAACCTCAAAGCACAAAAATATTAATTTACTTGATGACACATCATGATTTCAAAAACCTAAAAGCAATACCTCTATAATAACAATGATGTATTTCAATGTTTCTATCTAGCTTCAGGGGCCATGTAGAGTTCCTATAGTTCTTCCCTCTTCCCTCTAATTTTGAAGGATCCAACTCACCCCTTACATTCTACAAATCACATGCCACCAACTTCTGTAGACTTCTGTAAAATCCATCATTTATTTAGTCTACACATGTTGTATATCATTGTAATCTCAATTGTTCAACTCCCTTCATATTTTCACTTCATCTCTAGACTAAATTTTATCTTCTTGTTGAATTTCTGACTTTTTATATGGAAGATCCATCTTCGAGCACATCACCATGACCTTGGGTTCATAATCATTCCAACATTGACTACCACATGTAGTGTCCAATGGATAGATCATCACCATAATGGACACTCAGTCTCTACCAATGGCATCAAAATACCTCTCCACATCTTCTTGTAGATCACCACTTAGCATGGATGACAATTTCTTCTAGCTTTTTTCCTCACTTTAAAGCCACTCCTAAATGAGGAAAAAAGAAAATACATTTTCAAGCTCCCTTGTCCTACTCCACAGTGTTGTTGGCAGGATGGTGTACACGATAAAATAGTACCTGCCAGAGTAAGGACACTCGGGTGGAAAGATTTCTTGTATTTAAGTGTTTTGTATGTTTTTTTCGTTCGTGCCTTGAGGGACCTAGTCTTATTCGTTATTCGCCATTTTCGTTTGCACGCGCACATGTGAAAATTGAAAAAAAAAATAGTCTAAGGGGCCAACATATATCGGCGTTTGTGTGATCTTCTTTGTGCATGGTCTGGACCGGATTGCATTTCGTTGCTTGAGAGTTATTCCATTGCTCGTATCAAGGAATGAAAAGGATTCCAAGATGTTTGAGAGGCACCGATGTATCAAAGGCTAAGAGACATTGCAATGTGGGAGAATCGCTGATACAGTGGAGGTTGAAGAAGATAAAAATATGTTCATGGATCACTGAAACATTAGAGGTTGTGAGGGATGATAATATTGAAGAGGTCTCGATACGTAAGAACAAAGGAGGTAAATTACGTAATGGTTTATTCCCCTTGCCACCTCACTTTTTATCTTTGAAAATTCAACGTATCTACCACCACCTTAAAACTATTAAACATTGTTCTATTCAAATTCTCTATTAAACCATTTATTTGTATATTATTCTCTAATCTTAATCACCAAAACAATGATAAATGGTTGTATATTATTCTCTAATCTTAATCATCAAAACAATAAGAAATAGTCTAATATTGTTTAAAGATTGGCATCATTTATAGTCTAAACTATCAACAAGAGAGGAGATGCATCATTGAATGGTATTTATACCATTCATATCCCACACAACGATGAAATCATCTCCTAATTTATCTGATATTTCAAAGAATGATATTCAACTCATACAACTTTATACACTTAAGGCAAGTAACCCCTAATTTAGCATAGCCTCCAAGGTTAAACCTAACTAGGTTTTGGTAGTAACAAAAAAGCATATTATTCTTATGTAAACATTCTTATTCACTTTTAGATACATTCATCAACAACATAAGAACATGTCTAAGTATTTGGGGATCACTGGTCTCTTTTTTCATTTCATAGGGACTATAAGCATGAAGTGGAGGAGAATAAACTCAAACCAATCTTATCACTGAGCATTATAAACATGATATAATAAGCATTAGAGTCCTTTCCTTATTCATCCAAGTAAACTTCCCAAACATACAAATAGTTCTATCACTCTAAACTTTATAAACATTATATGAAGATGTTTATCTAATAGACATTAGAGTCCATTCCTTACCATCTAAGTAAATTTCCCAAACATACAAATGTTGACCCAATATATATGTTTATATCTTCTTATGTTTTAGTTTACCTATTTTTATATTTTAATCCTTTCCTTACCCATCTAAGTAAACTTCCCAAACATACAAATGTTGACCTAATATATATGTTTCAATCTTCTTATGTTTTAGTTTACCTATTTTTATATTTTAGTATATCTAATATCATGCTCTAATGTATTTATTCTTATGTTCACATCAATGGGGTTTCATTTATGTAATATATTTTATCTACTTTTATGTTCTTATATTCTAGTATATATGTTATTGTATTCTAGTTTATTTATTCTTATGTTAACATTAATGGGTTTCACTTATTCTAATATATTCATTTTTTTTTTCTAATTTATGTGTTCTTAATTACCCTAAACATGTTTTTTTTTATGATAAACCTTACAAATTTAACATGAAAAAAATGCATATTAAAATATTATACAAAACACTTAAATTGTATTGTATGTTATTAGAAATCACATTTTTCATATAAAATTTTGGTAAAAAAATGTGGTTTTAATGGGTTATTGTTGTAATATTTATTTAGTTTTTTATATTTTTCATTATTATCCTATTTTACATCATAAAAAAAATGACTTTTTTCAACTATTTATTCATAAATATATAAATACATATGCATCTTATATTTCGTTTTAATGTCAAAATTATGACAAAATGTCATAATTGAGTATTTACAATAATCATTCTTTGTTTGGTGTTACCTCTCGACCTGTTGTATTTTTTACTATGTTATGTTCTTTAGTTTTTTTATTAGGATTACTTTCAAGGAACAGTTACAAAGGCCTTAATCCTTTATATCACCTTAAGCCTTTTTTTTTTGGCTTTGTTGGTGTTGGCTCTTACTCATGATATTGGCTCATTCTCCTAATGTTGGTTAGGTTGAGTGCGGTAATACGTATATGATTAGGTCTTGTTAGCACTGAGAGTCACCCTCAGATTGTGAGAGGATAAGCCCAATACCCATTATAATGTTTGGTGGATGTTGGTTTTATTAGTGGAGGTCAAATGGACAAAACTCAGTACATGAATGATTCTAACACAGAAAATGGACAGGCAATGCACAGGGAAGTGAGGGCCTCATTAACTCCAGTCAATGAATTGAGTTTAAGGACGAGCAAAAGGAAGACTTAGTGAGAAAGTGGACAAGTCTGCCATGGTCATTAGGCTTTCAAGCAGCTTGGTGAAGAAAAACGTAGGCTCAAGATCACTCTTGAACTTAACCTTCAGACACTGAAATATGTCACGGGAACACAATCACAGCAGCATAATGATCAAACCTACATCACAATGCAACTATGAACACTCGACTGGATCCTCCATGCCCGAGCCTTTCAATGTAAGAGGGAATAAGAAAACAAAGAAGCTGACTAAAACTGGTCACAACAATACTGTAATCAAACCTACATTACAATAAAACTATGACCCTCGACTGGATCCTCCATGCCCGAGTGTTTTATCACAATTTTTACAGAGAAATGAAAAAAGTTGACTTCTATTAATGCAAAAGTCTCAAATTTGATACATAACTAGAGAACAACTCTGGCATCAAAATATTACAAAAAAATAAGGGAGCTTTGCTCAACTAGTTGATGACCTTAACAAAATATTAAAACTATCTATTTATACTTAGCTCAGTCCACAACTACCAGGAATGTGACCTGGCCCTTACAATAAAAGATTTTCATTGGTGAATTCTTATGTTAGACTGAGCGTGTATCCTTTTGTCAGACGCGAGCTCAGATCAACATGGGTCTGCAAAAAAATAGGCTCACAGGGGTACCACATGCTGACATCTTTGTCTCTATGACCAGATCCTACACACCCTCCATTTATGGGGTGAGTCAAGGCTTTAACCACCAATCCTACCTTCCATTAACTTCTTTTCCTTAGGGACTCAATGAGACTTAACGCTAAGGGGGAAACCATGTGTTGTTCTCGCATTCGATGCTATATGAGGACATGATTGTGGGGCTGTCAAAAGCAGTTTGGATTTATACCACTTTTGGGTCCGCAATCCATCACCTTTTGTCACTTAACACCTTTGACTTACCATGGTTTCAATTGAGGGACTGCTCAAGAAAATTATCGCTCGAGCATGTTGCATCCCTGCAATGGAGCGTGACCACTAATATTGTGATCTAGGATGAGGCCCTTTGATCAATGGCTCAACTCTAGCACTTTTAGATCGACAGATCGAATCTACACCCTCTCGAATTGATGGTCACGATTTTCTTCGCGATTCAGGCTTTGGACTTTTCAAACCTCAAACCTCCTCCGCCTTCTGCCGCTTTTCTCCGGAGCTAAGGATCTAAAGACACATGCCCCCCCATGGATCAATGGCTGAGAATTACTTCGGACCTTTAGGCTTCGGGTGTTTTGAATGTGAAACATGAAAAATCCCCTGGAGGAAAATCCCCGAAATGAATGATCCGTTGTCATGTGGCCTCCAAAGATCGATGGTCCAGATTCACTTTGGGCCTTCATCACTTCAGAGGCTTCGAGACTTCGACCATTCAACCCTTCGATACTTCGGCAATCTAATCCTTTGGGGACTTTAACACTTCGTGTATTCGAGACTTTGACACTTCGACACTTTGGCACTTCTGAGACTTCAGGACTTCGGCCTTCGGCCCTTCAGAATTTCTAAGTGCTTGAATTCCACGATTCTCCGGAACGCCAAACTCTGAAGCGAGGGATCTACCTCCACATGTCCATTTGGCTTAGATGGCTCGGATTACTTCGAGAGTCTGAGCTTTGGATCTTCGGGTCTTTTCGATACACAACTCGTGCAATCCTCTAAAGTGAAATCCATGAAATGATTGATCTGATGACGCGTGGACTTCTGAGATCGACAAGTGAGATTTTTTTTTCGGGTCTTCGGACTTCGAGAAAATCAAATCTCAAAACTCATCTGCCATTCGAATGTTGCAGACTTCTTCCGCGTTTCCCCTTTGATGGACGGTTAAGATTTACTTCAAGACTTCAGTGCTTCGGGACTTCAGCACTTCGACACTTTGGAACTTTGGACTTTTTCTTTGGCACTATACTTCGCACAACTTCAAGATTATGAACGCCCACAAGCCACTAATTGAACTTCATGTGAAATTCCCGCCGTTGAAAACTGAACCCACCTGTTGCTTGCATTTCGAACCCGAAATGGACTATTATGAAAGTTGTGCTTGATGTCCATGGCTATAGCCTGTGTGAACAAGGACTTGGGCAACTTGTTGTGGCTAGGAAAACGAAAGGACTAGAGACTGAAAAAAATGAGGCGAGTGTTCATCCTCAGGGAAAAACAAAAAGGCTTCGAGCCAAAAGCTCTTTCGGGTAAGACATCAAGAGAAACCAGGTTTCTTAAAACAAAAAGGGGCAAACAAAAAACCTATTTTAACAGTCGAAAGGGAAAAAATTTAAGACTTAGCCTGTGAGAAGGAGAGAAAGACAGGGCAAGGATTCATGCCTGAGTATTGACAAAACACACAGAACTCTTGAAAACTATATGTGATAACAGGTCCCATAAGACATTGGGTTTTGAGTTACATGCCTCCCAAAAGTTAAAGGTATATATATTGAAGCTTATAAAGTTGAAATTCTAAAAATTAAAGACTATATTATTACTCCTTACGTTGATTTTTTTTTTTCTTAAATCTTGAGTTTTCACCCAATAATTTTATTTTAATATTCTTCTTTACCTTTGCTAAATTCTTTCTTATATTCACGAAAATTTATTTTTCTTATTTCCATCATTAATATAATCTTTAAAACAAATATAATTAATTAGTTTAATTTACAATAATAATAAAATCAACCTTCATCATAAAATTTTATTTACGTCTAGTGATGAGTATATAATCTATTCTAGAATTAAAGCCACATTTTATAATTTAAAATAAAATATATAAATCCTTGAGAACAAAAAACAAATAAACCTAAAGATACACTAGTTTAAAATTTAAAATAAAGAAATTGATAATTCACCCAACAAAACAAATAATAAATAGTAAACATACTCATGGTGGTGTTCTTTCTGCAAGTTACACTACAAGGAGAGCACCTTTTAGTGGATTCTTTTATGGAACCTCTCTCAAAAAATTATCCCTTAGTTGTTTATAGCGGAGGCGGGTGACCAAAGGTTTTTGCAGAGGTTTTTTTACTGGTGAACACCTAAAACATACTGCACTGGTGCTTAATTGTTTAAACACACCATCACTATTCATAGCGGAGGTTGTTAGTGGATGTAGGTGACCAGAGGTTTTTGCGAAATTTTTTTACCATGCACCTTACGATATATACACACCGGTGCACAACTAAAAACTAACGCCCCAGTGCTTATATTTTCAAACACATTGTCATTAGTTATAAAACAAATAGAAAGCACTGATCAAAGCACACCGATAACATTGAATCTTGTGGACTGGTGCGTAAAATTGTCCTTTAGCGCACTGTGGTAGGATAAATAAAAACAATTGTTAGACCGATTTTCATTGTGTGATTTAGATTATTTTGAGAACGACATGAAGACAAAAATATAACCGATATATAACAAGGAAATACATAGAGATAATGCAGAGAACACAAAAATATAGTGAAAACCAACTTCTATTAATGAACAAGAGAGAAAAACATAGTAGAACACAAATTGACAGAATGGGGCAGTCTATCTCTGAAAAGAAAGAGATGTTGGCTACGCTTCATTCACAACAAATTTTACATCACACTCCATTGCATGCTTAAAGGGCCTCCTTCACCTCAACTATATATGAGAGAGTGAGAGGAGAACAATTCCCATGATGCATGTGTGATAAGCTGGACTAAGTTTATAAAATTCCATAGGCATGTAAAACACTAAGACTTCCCGAGCAATCACCCATCCCAATACTACTCTATCCTAAGCACGCTTAATTGTGTAGTTCTAATGGAATCCAGTGAATTAACTCTATGTTGTAGGCATGTACATAATACCAGTAGGAAATCATTACATGATGTCTGTAATTAACAAATGAAGATGACATTACATTCCATTCCCCATCAAAACGGTGAATATCATGGTTTATCAAAATCACAGGCTCAAAATGGTGATTCATTGGAAAAGGTAGATGACCACCGAGATACATCTAGATCATTCCTCCCCCTTTAGGAAGCAATGGTCCCCATTGTGTCAAGTCCCCTTGAGAGATGGGGAGACTTCTGCTAAATCCAAATCTTGGTGCGCTTCTTTCCTTGCTGAAGAATTTGACCTGCTTAGATTGTTGAAGGTTGTCATGAACCTTTTGTTGGAGGGGTTGGATCCATTCAACCAATATAGTTTCATGATCTACATGAGTGTGGGAGGACTCTGTCAGTGAAGATGCAACATGAAGAGTATGAAGGGTTATGTTATAAACTTGTTTGACTAGGTAGTGTGGAGGTACCCATGTAGGTGCAATAAGAACATCTTGATACTCTTCTACAATATTTTCTATATCCTTCTACTAGATAGAAAAGTCTTGGGTTGAGGCTGCAGTGGTTGCAGTGTCCTTATGTTCACCTTTTGATTGGATTGTAAAGAGGCTAAACTTTGCAGTATGAGAGATTACTTTGTGGCATTTTTTTGGTGGGACAATAGTCAAAACTACCACTAGAATCCTGCATAGTTGACCCCCTAGAGTAACATTGATGCTACGGGGTCGAAAATCATCACAGAATTCTAGTGGGGAAACATCACACAATACCTCATCCTTGAAGGGCTTGATGTAGTAGGACAGGCGACATTGTTGGCTGACATGCTTGACCCTGGCGAAGCCACCCTTATTTTCCTTCATATGGGATTGAATCTCTTGAGGTTGGCCTTCCTTGCTTTTTCCTTCATTATGTGAGTTAGATTTTCCTTTTCCATGCTTCTCCCACTTACTCTGCTACTTGAATTTCTGCTCAATTTTGACTGCATATCGATAAGCAGCTCCCAGTGAGGAGATGTCCAAGAAATCCATCTCATTTTTGATGTACCTGTGTAGACCACTACGGTACGTCAAAACCAGGTGTTGCTCGAAGTCTTTGATACCTATCTTTGAGTGCAAGGTATGAAATATGTTGGTGTACTCCGACATCATCTGGTCTTTTTCCGATGCAGAGTTTTCCACCTCATGTATTGGTCATCATAGTTTCCGACAAGATAAAACTCCACCTTTAGGGAATATACAAAGGCCTCCCAAGTGGGTTCTCTCCCAAATAGTGCAGATTCATCCACAGTGTACCTCTCCCAGTAACATTCCCACCAAGCTCTGACATGGGGCAGGGCTTTAAGGAGTGCGAAGGTGATATTTTCACTGTCGAAATTTTTTTGGACAGAGTAATAACCTTCTAGCATATTCAACCATTTTTCTAGAGCATCTGCATCTATCTGGCCTTCAAATAAGGGGATATCAAAATTGAATTGTACCTTAAAGGGTGTTTCACTTGCGAAATGGATTCTTGTTGAAGATGCCTCAGCCGCCACCATCGATAGTCTTTGAAGGATATGAGAAACATTTTCCATCATCTTGTTCCTTTGTCGCAAAAGGGCTTCCTCAACCAACTTATTAAAAGGATCTCCTTCTTTTTCATCTCTCTGTTCTTCTGCCATGGGAGGTTGCTTGGGCCAGTGCAAGAAGTTTTCCTCAAGAGAAACTAGCTCAAGACCCAACTCTGTTAAACCCTAAATAATGGCTCATTACCCCTTAATTGGGGCATATTACATTAGTAATGTTATTTTATTTATGTCGGCTTTAGTCCATTAGTTGTAATTATACCTCCTAGTCTCCTATATATACCAAGGAGACATTTTCATTTGGAATCATCTTGTAATTGTACATTTATGTGGGCATAAGGAGGTTGTCCCCTCGAAGAGGCTTATTATCTTAATTTATCTCTTTTTCAAGGCGTTGAGTACTTATTCTAAGGTTTTTCTATGCTATATTGATATTTGGTTCTTAACATATGGTATCAGAGCTCAAGGTCTTGGGGTTTCACTGCTACATCTGAGACACCTTGGCATTTTCGCTATAGCTTTTTTTCTACAACATTTCAGAAGGCAAGGCTTGGAGGATATTTAGTAGACGGATCAAAACCTTGAACTCTGGAGGCTATTCACATATATTAGTAAGGTATCTGTGGTAAAAATTCCATCTTTTGGGTCATCTTAAATTTGTAGATACACCCTGTGGAAGATAGGGTATTTGACTATTCTCAAGAAGGTGTTCAGGAGAAAAAATATCAGAGAACTATAAAAAAGAAAATTTCATACCCAGAAGGGCCGAAAATTTGGAGATACAATAGAAGAAATATTGTCTAGCAGAACCACCTCAAAATCAAGGTTCAAAAGTGATAATTGGCCAACATGCCACCCAAAAAGGGAACTTCTACACCAAATAAGCCTCTAGAAAGTCCTACTTGGACTCTTGATGAAGGTGAAGAATTGCGTAGGGACAGCTAATTGGCCAACATGCCACCCAAAAGGGAACTCCTACAATTAAGTTTCTAGAAAGTCCCACTTACCCCTTTATTAGCAGGAAGAATTATGAGGGACATAAATACCCAAAAAGAAGACAAAGTGACAAAAGATGAACCACAAGGGATGATGGATTCAACCTGAAGGTAATTGAGGCAATAATGGATACTAAGATGGATGGTTTAAAAGGGAGATCATGGAAGGAATGAAAATTTCCAATAGAGAGGACACCTAAAACTGAAAAATTTGTCCCATGAAATTCAAGGGATGATATCAATACAAGGAAGATGAACTAAGAATGGAGAAACTCCAACTTGGTTGAAGACCAAATCAATGCCTCCTAAGATCAATATGAGGAATTTTGATGACAAGACCCAATCACATGGATACTCAGATGTGGAGCAATTCTTGATCTACATAATGTGCCACATACACAAAAAGGTACTAATTGTTTTATATTTAGAACCCAATCAATTTGTATGGTATCAATGGTTTTGTTCTCGCAAATCACTCATTACCACAATTTTCACGAATAAATGATAGCACACTATGAGGATGGGCTAAGGAGCAATACCTCTTTTAGCCAATTGATAAATCTCAAGCAAAAGGGTTCAAAGAGATACATTGAGAACTTCCAAAGATTGAATATATAAAGGTATAGATATTCCATATGAGCACTTGATTGATGTATTCATAGAACTTTAAAGGATAACATTCAACATGAGGTTTTCCTTTGGGGAACCCAAATCATTGAGAATGCATTTAGGGTGGCAAGAAATGTTGAGTAAAAATATGGCTATGGCTACTAGAAGGACCAATCCTAATGCCTATAGAGAGAATAATGCCCTCTCTTTCTAAAACACTCCTAACCCACAAGGCTGATACACCTCAACAATTGAGGAAAAGAAAAGAAAAGGTTTATGCTTTAATTGTGACAGCAGTACAATAAGGGGATTACAAGTGGTGAGAAGAAATAAGTTCTGCCATATTGTGAAGAGGAATAAGAACACTAACAAGAACAAGAACCATCTCAAGATGAAAACACATAGAAGCAATTTTGTCTCAAGAGTTGACTCCCCACGATATTGTGTAATGTATCGGGTCGGGATAGCACTCAACAAAACCTCAAGATCAAGGATATATCAAAATAAAAAGGTAATAGTCCCACTGATTCTGAAGTACTCATAATTTCATTCACTATAAATTATCCAAAGATCTCAATTTCTGTATATATCCAGTGCCGTAGTTTCAAGTAATGATTGGTGATGGAGGAACTATCAATTGCTCGTGAAAATGCAATAAGATCAATCTACTATGGGGAATATGTAATGAATAATCCAATGATTGCTATAACCATGAGTGGTATGTTGATGTTGTAAATGCTAGAATCCAATGGTTACAATCATTAGGAACGATGGCTTTAATTTTCAAGAAATTTTCATGAAATTTTCATTGAAGAAAAATAAATTGAGTTAAGAGGTACTTCACAAGGAAACCCGTAAGGTGATAAGATATAATGGCATGAAAAAATGATTGGTGGCAAAATCACAAGTGTTATTGCACTACTATGTTCACTAGATGTTCAACATCTAAGCCATCTATTCCTCTATAGATATCCAAGGGATCACATGCTACTTCAAAGTATTTGAAAATATTCCCTAAGGTCTTCCACCCACCAAATCATGATCAAGATATTCACCTAATTCCTCGGGAGTGTTCCTTCCACAACATCAGGCCATACAGATACCCCTGATGTCTTAAGAAATTGGAGCGCATTAATAAGATATGTTAGAGGTTGGTATTATTGGACCTAGCCAAAGTTGTTACTCTACACCGGCAGTAATGGTATTCAAGAAAGATACCATGGCATATGTGTCCAGATTATAGAGATCTCAACAAGATCACTCATAAAGATAAGTTTCCTATCTCATCATTGATGAAATTGTTTGATGAACTACATTGAGAAATCAATTTCACAAAATTAGATAGTCTATCTGTGGTAATTACCTTTAGAAATGAAGGAATACACATCCCAAAACAACATTCCAAACTCATGAAGGCCATTATGAATTTTTGGTCATGCCTTTGGTCTTACAAATCCAATCTCCATTCCAAGAGTTGATGAATTCCATTTTTTAAGCCCTTCCTTCAAAAATTTTGTGCATTTTTGATGATATACCAATCTATAACAAGTCTGGAGGAACATGTGCAACATGTTGACAAGGTGCTACAACCAAAGGAGCAACAACCGCATGCCAAACCTAATTCATGGCATTATTTTGGAGTGAAGGAGGTAGAGCATTTGGTCATATTTTATCTCATGATGGTGTCAAGGTAAACCCTAACAACAATATTAAGGCCATGATGGACCTGATGATTCCCAAAACATCAAGAATCTTAGAGGATTTATGGGTTTGATGTGTTACTACCACAAGTTTGTCTCTAAGACTATGGAAGAATAACAACACCTTTAATTACACTAACTAAGAAGGGGATGCATTTTCATGGACTCTAGAGGAAACTAAATCTTTGAACAACTTAAAGAGGCTATGTGCAAAGCTCCCTGCCTTGACCACTCCAAACTTCATAAAACCCTTTATCAGGAACGTGATGCTCTGAAATGGAATTTTCAGGTTGTCCTAATGCAAGAAGGAAGGCCCCGGCTTCTTTGGAAAGTCGAACACTCAAGGGAAAGGACTTACACAAACCCATTTATGAGGAAGGAAATGATGAAAATACTACATACTGGTAAGAAATGGTGTCCCTACCTAATAGGTAAGAACTTCATGGTCAAAAGAAATCATGATAGTCCTAAATACTCTTGGAACCCAAAGACTATCTTTAGAAGCAACAACAAAAATGGGTAACCAAGATATTGGGTTATGATTTTGAAATCGCCTATGTGCAAGAAAATGTTGTAAGGCGATGCACTCTCAAGAAAAGGATTTCAAGATTTTGAGGCATTTCAGAAAGACATTCCGGATCATCCAACCTAATTGGATAATAGAAGTAAGTGATGAATGGAAGCACACATAAAAAGTGTGGACTCTCATTCAAAGGTTAAAAGAAGATTCCAAAGGCATCGGATACATTTACATGGAAAATGATTCACTATGGTACAAAGATCACGATATTTACAAGGAATCCCAACTAAAACAAAAGGTAATATTGAAATTGCACACCTCTCTTAGTAGGAGGGCACTTGGGATTTGAAAACCTACCATAGGTCAAGAAGGAATTTTTGGGATGGTCTTTAAACTGATGTCTGTTTGTGGAAGAATGTTTGTTTTCCAACAAAATAAGGTGGTCATAATACCCTGTGTCATTTATAACCATTAGCCACATTCAAGCTTTCCAGCCAGAGGAGGTCATGGATTTCACCACGTGGTTACCAAGTCTAAAGGAAAGAGTGCCAACATGGTGATTGTTGATAGACCTGGTTCAAGTATTACTACTAATCTCTTTTGAAAAACTCTCTTCCTCTCATCCCTTCAAAGCCAATACGGTTTCCACCGCATTCATGGATACAATTCAAAAGCTACATGGCAGCCCAAGATTAATGTAAGTGACAAAGACCCATCTCTGACTGGCCACCTCAATGTACTATTTTTGGGTACCTAATTGGCTCATAGCTCATCCTATCATCCCTCAGATCTCATGGACAAACCTGGTGATAGTGAAAATGTCTTGAATGCTACCTTTGTTGCTTTGTCTCGATAAACAAACACAATGGTTCCTAAAATTGGTTACCTCATAAATGTTGGTATAACACTTCCTTCATACCTGAACAAAATGTAATTATTTATGGAACTCTATGGATACCACCCTCCTCTTCCGATCACTTTTTCCAAGAAAAAATCTAAGGTTCATAGTGGAAGATCACATCGAAGCATCAGCAACAAGTTATCCAAATATTAAATTACAACCTAACCATGGCACAAAATCGTGTGAAACAAAGGGTGCCACATCAACATCAGAAGTGAAAGAAGTTTCTTGAAGTAGGGAGATCAGTGTTTTTAAGACTCAAACCATACAAATAGATGTCCCCAAGCAAGCCAAGAAGGATAATAAGTACCATGGCCCCCTATAGCAGGTTGCAAAAATAAGTACTATGGCACACAAAATTGAGTTGCCCATCTTCACAAGGCATTACACCCATTTTTCCATGTTTCCATGCTTTTCTAAATAAGGTTATAGGAGACAAGATCCCACTTCAAACTATATTTCCAACTTTAAAAGGAAAGGAAAAATCATTGGAGCCTAAAGCCATCACTAACACAAGAATTTGTCACCGAGGAATAGATCCATTTCGTGAGTATCTCATTAAATGGAGGAAACTACCCAACAAGATTCCATTTGGGGAAGATGAGTCTTTTATACAGAAGCATCCAGAGTTACTCAAGCATTGCGGACAACACTTGTCTCAAGGGGAGGGGCATGTTAAGCCCTAAATAATGGCTCATTACCCCTTAATTGGGGCATATTACATTAGTAATGTTATTTTATTCATGTCATCTTTAGTCCATTAGTTGTAATTATAACTCCTAGTCTCCTATATATACCAAGGAGACACTTTCATTTGGAATCATCATGTAATTGTACATTTATGTGGGCATAAGGAGGTTGCCCCCTCGAAGAGGCTTATTATCTGAATTTCTCTCTTTTTCAAGGCGTGGAGTACTTATTCTAATGTTTTTCTATGCTATATTGATATTTGGTTCTTAACAAACTCTCTATACCTTGACCTCATGGGGGACATGCTCTGAGAAATGATAAGGAGCATCCTGCTCTGACACCACTCATCTGAATTATTTTGCGAATGACATGAAGACAAAAATATAACTGATATATAACAAGGAAATACATAGAGATAATGCAAAGAACACAAAAATATAGTGAAAACCAACTTCTATTAATGAATAAGAGAGAAAAATATTGTAGAACACAAATTGGCAGAATGGGGTAGCCTATCTCTGAAAAGAAAGAGATGTTGGCTATGCTTCATTTGCAACAAGCTTTACATCACACTCCATTGCATGCTTAAAGGGACTCCTTCACTTCAATTATATATGAGAGAGTGAGAGGATAAAAATTCCCATGATGCATGTGGGATAAATTGGACTAAGTTTATAAAATTCCATAGTCATGTAAAACTATAGGACTTCCCTAGAGGTCACCCATCCCAGTACTACTCTAGCCTAAGCATGCTTAACTATAGAGTTCTAATGGAATCCAATGCATTAACACTATGTTATAGGCATGTACATAAGGCCACTAGGAAATCATTACATGATTTCTGTAATTAACAAATGAAGATGACATTACATTCCATTCCCCATCAAAAGGGTGAATATCACAGTTTATCAAAACCACAGGCTCAAAATGGTGATTCAGTGGGAAAGGTGAATGGCCACTGAGATCCATCTAGATCATTGTGAAACCTCATCTTGTGCTTCCAATCTCTCAAGAAAGCACCAATGATCACTCTATATTCAAGGATGCCTTATTTTTGGTGCTCCTCGATGAGTTGGATAGCTCCACTAGTAGATTCCACACATTTTCATTTTTTGGAAATTACCAAAAATTTTGATTTCCTCTCAGTGGTGGAACCATGCCTCCTCGGGACATAAGAGTCTAGGTAATTTCTTTATTACCTTCCCATTTTCATTTTCATATGTTTAAAAATTGAATTTATCTTGAAATTTAGGACTTTTTTCAAAAGAAAAAATTACTCCACACAGTGCTCCGTTTCGATTCGTCTCACCCCGGTGTGGTATGTGTTGTGCTAACTTCATAGTAAGCACCACAACCAGTGTGTATAATTTTTATTGTACTTAACTGGTGTTTCCTTCTAAATTCCTTGCATATGGTGCATTATAAAAGACAATGTCAGGTAGACAACATGCCCATTCTTTTCTAACACAGAAGAACTAGTGCATTCCATTTAACCAATCATAGTGCTGATAATACGATGCATAAAATTTAACTTAGCGGTGAAACCATTTTTAAAAAATGCATTGATAACATTAAGAGAACCTCATTAGAACATATATTTACCTATTTGACATAGCGGGGAATTTTCTTTGATGCCCTATATCTAGTGCTCTACAGTTCACAAAGCACTGCTAAACAAAACAATTGTGTTTTAATAACACGGTAGCACTAGAGCGTTCATAGTAACACATTGCACTTCTTAATTTGAAATAAATAAATATAACAGAGTGGTTCTTATACTGACAACGATAGCACTGGTGCATTATAATAGATGACTCACTGCTAAACATCATGTCAGTTCTCTAGAAACTATATCACACTAATGTGGTCAGTGAGTGAAATAAAACCACCATGTTTACATTCCATAAAAATTGGGGTGGTGGTGCATTTATGTTAACAAAATTCACCAGAGTTATTAAAAGAATCCAACTAGGAAAGTATTGAGTGGCATGGCATAGTGGGGCATCTCAGTGGATGGCCCATTACCGATGCTCTCAATAATAGAATGCACTATTAAAAAAATGTCAGTGCTCCAATAACATGGTAACATTGGTGCATATATATTAACACATCACACTACTTAAGTTGCAATAAAAAAATTTAACTTGTTAGTGCGCCTCAGTCCAAACAACGCACTGATTTTGTAAAGATCACAATACCGGGCCGAAATTTCACAAATTATCAACACAACACATTTTATGGTAAGCACCGCTAAGATCTTAGGTAGTGCACCAATTGAGATAAATGCACCAGTATGTTTTATTAATCAAATGCACAACCTAGTTTTGTATACAAACTTTTTTCTCAGCGGTGCGTCAAATAAACACAATGTACCGGTGTTGTGTAATACAATACAGTGAGTAAAGTACATAATAATTTACCATATTGGTTTGTTTTATGGGATTCCTCATTATCGGTGCGTTATAAGAAAAATTCACTAGTATCAATGCATTCAAATATAAAATGGAGCGTTAATGTGTTACATTCACCAAAATGTACCAGTTTGGTTAACTGAGTTGCACCAGGAGAGATATTTGAAAAATTATTATTGCGGTGCATCTTTTAAAACATGCATGTTCCTAATCCATCATAAAAAAACAACACAGCGTTAAAAATCATCTGGTGCTCGAAGGAACATAGGGTACATGTGTGCTTCATATAACAAAGTGCACCGCTTGGTTTATCATTAAACAAAATTACTACAACGGTGTGTTTCATAGAAACAACTACCCCGAGTTACATAGTTCATATGTGAAATGGCATCGTGAGTCATTTTGTATAATAACCCTTAACCAATGTTCTATATATCACAACACACCACTGTAGATATCGGTGCTTGACTAACAATGATGCATCGCTGTGTTAAATTTAACACATTGTTGTTTGGTGCCTTATGTATGATATGGAGCACTAGTAGTGGTGTGTATGAAGTTATTAATAGCACCAACTACTTTTCCACTTTTTGTTTGCAAACGGAAACTAATTTCATTTTTTTATAAATACAAATTAATTATACATGTTTGTGTTTTATATTTTAATTTTTTTTATCTATATATATGTGCCTAAAAAGAATTTTATGTGAATCAAATATGATGACGACACCGAGCGTAGTAACAAAAACAACAATAGGAGAAGTCATAAGAAAAACAATTTAATTCACAAACTACATATGCAAACCTCCACAGTTAAATTTTGTGTGTAGGTTTTGCTTTGCAGAGGCCAAACTAAAGGTCACTCTTCGATGCCTCTCATAATTTAGTGCAAGGACTCGATCCACTGCCACTTCCTCAATTCTTTTCCTTGCATATCCTCATCCACAGACCATTTAACATTCTTCAAGATACCATTCTCGTCATTCATGTAGCCATAATATGAAATGGTGTCAATTCACTTGTAAATCACATACCTACACCTCCTCTTCTTCACCTCAAGGGGGCTTATCAAATATCTATTTGAGGATGGGGAGGAATTTTGTAGACCCAAAGTATCTATAACCATGGCCCTTGTCGGTATCACCAGGAACATCAACTTCGTTCCCTTCCAAGTCCATCATCTTGGCTCCTACTTTGGCATAATTAGGACTGCCAAGCTCTATGATCAGAGCTTCCCATGCCCCTTTGACCTGTTCAACAAGAAAGGACCCTAGTGGATGTCTTAATTATAACACTAATTCAACCTCAAGAATTACCTAAGATTCATATTCTATATTTAATAGAATTTAAGAAGCACATTTGGAAAAACAATCAATGATCCATAAGCTTTGTCAGCATGTCTTATCTCTAAATATTAATCATTTCCTTGGCCTCGACCTACACCTCCATGACATCTGCACCCATGTACTTACTAATAATCTCATGTTTCTTCTTCTCCACAACCATGTACTCGATCTCTTTCTCATATAGAAGGGGCACATGGGAAAAAAAATATTACTCTCTCACCTATTGGTTTCCCTTGTCCTACTCTCTCATTTCTTCTGCCACATCCTCATCTTCCTCAAAACAATCTCCCCACTCTTGATTGTCAACCTAGCCTACCTCCAAATAGAATCGATCCTTTGCCACTCCCTCAATGCTTTGGCCTGCATCTCCTCCTCTGTGGGTTTCTCAACTTTCTCCAAGATATCATTCTCACCATCCCTGTCACCATAAAAAATAACATCAATTCACTTATAAGTTGCATACCTAGACGTCCGCTTCTTCTCCTTAGGGAGCTTATCGAATAACTCTTTGAGGTCGGGGAGGAATTTTGTAGCCCCACTTGTACAAATGGTTGAACAAAGTTACCGACTTAACAACAAATCTGGCCCAAAAAACCCATATTTTTGCATAAAAAACATGAAAATCAACCCCCAAATCAAAAATTGATTCTACTGGTAGCACTATTTTTAAAAAATGGGGTAAAAATTACAACTTTTTTCAAACATGGACTTCAAAACTCATACAGTAGCTCAAAAAAACCTTAATCAACACCTAAATAAAAAAGTGACACTGACTAAAGAGAAAAGTTTTTTCTAAACGTTAACATTATGGCTCATTACAACCTAATTGAAACTATGGTTTTGACAATAGATCCCTATGCAAAAAAAACCCCAAAAATTGGATACAAAATGGTCACTTTAAAATTTATTTACTAACTTAAAAAAAAAAATTACATTGAAAAATAAATAAATAAAAATAGAGAAAATCTTCGCATTTTTTTTAAAATGAAGAAAGAAACGCATTTAAAAATATATATTCAAAACCCAAATTAAACCAAAAAAAACATTAAAAAAAGGTGGAAAAAAAACTAAAAAGAAATGAAAAAAAAAAATTAAAATTTCCCAAAATACAAAAATCTAATATATATATATATATATATATATTTGAATCTTTTTTAATGAAGTGGCCAAACTCCAACCAGATGACTTGTATTCATGGGCTAGGTAGTAGTGTCGTAGATTATGTGATATCCGATATCCCATTTGCAAGCAAATAGAAACTTTTGACCTTTTAAATGACCATGAGCCTAACTCTGATCATAAACATTTAGCCCTAACTCTAAACTTTTCCATGCATAGGAGTGCCATTGAAGAGAATTTTGATAATCAAAGGAATTTGTGCTTTGACAAAAGTAAAGTTGACATTTTCTTAAAGGATTTAAATAGTAAATTAAATCTCCAAACTTATAAGGACAACATTGAAGAACTCTATCATAATTTTACAACTACCCTTACCACTTCTATTAACAAGTTCTCTTTCGAGGTGTCCTATAAAAAGAATAATAGAACAACTAACCCTTGGTATGATAAAGAATGTAAAATTGCTAGGAAAGCCATTAGGGATGCTTCTAATGAGTCCTTAAAAATC
This sequence comes from Picea sitchensis, assembly GCA_010110895.2. Taxonomy (NCBI): domain Eukaryota; kingdom Viridiplantae; phylum Streptophyta; class Pinopsida; order Pinales; family Pinaceae; genus Picea; species Picea sitchensis. Next base: position 12,835 of record SNQJ01S0010358.1, on the reverse strand, counting down.
AATAAAATCAATACATACAAAGCCCTAGTTAAAAGGGAAAAAATGTACTATATTAAGAAAAGACAAGAGAAACTTTCACAACTATATAAGCTGGATCCTAATAAGTTCTGGAGCCAAATTATAAATCGCAATACTAAGGAAAATAATAGGATTCCCTTAAGGGACTGGAATTCCTACCTTAAAAGTCTTTACGAGTTCCCTAATGCCATGGAAACCAATCCTATTGTCCTTACAAAGGAAGAAGGTTTTTCTTTAGATGACAGAGTTTGGGGTTAAGCGGCTTGCAAATGGGAAAGATGAGGACATTGAAAGCTACCGAGATGAAATTTTTAAAATCGGAGTTCCTATCCTTATCCCTCCCATACACAAGCTCTTCAATTTAGTAGTGAGGCAGGGCTTCCCTAAACTCTAGACACAAAGCCTCATTGTTCCTATTTTTAAAAATGGGGATAGAAACATTCCCTTTAATTATAGGACCATTATGATTAACACGATTTTAGCGAAGCTTTCTGGAATTATTTTGGAAAAGAAGATTATCCTTTGGCTAGAAATTCACGGTAAAAGAGATAAATGCTAGGCTGAGTTTAGGAGATATCATTCAACTGTGGAACATCTTTTTACCTTTAGGATCATTACAGAGGTGTTCCGCGATACTAAAACCAATCTTTTTTGTTGTTTTGTTGACTTTAGAAAATCTTTTGACATGGTTCCTAGGAAAAACCTTTGGAATAGGTTGGAAGAGATAAAAGTGTCTCTTGAGTTGAGGGCTATTGCAATAAGGATGTATGAGAATGTTATTGATAAGTTTGAAAACATTGAGGGTTGGTCAAAAGATATTAACTTCAATATTGGAGACAAACAAGGTTGTCCTTTGTCCCCTACCCTTTTTGGCATATACCTTGACAAGTTAGAAGATTGTTTGGAAAAAGAAGGTTGTGGCAGCCCTACTCTCACTGGTATAGTCATCAATCTTCTTCTTTATGTCGATGATATCGTTCTTATGGCAAGGAGTCCCCATGATCTTGAAGGCCAACTAAGAATACTCAAGGATTTTTGCTCCAATATGGTTATGACTGTTAATATTGATAAGACTAAGGTCATGATTATTAAATCCAATAAGATCACTTATGATACCTTCTTATATGACAACAACAACTTGGAGGAAGTGACTTCATACAAATATCTTGGAATTGATATTCACCACAAGCTCAATTGGAATTATAGCATTGAGAAAAATATTATTGGTGGATGGAAAGCCTATTATGGGCTTGAAAACAATTGTAAATCAACTAATCTTTAGAGTTGGGATAAGAAGAAACTCCTCTTTGAGACTCTTGTTACACATGTTATTCTTTATGGATGTGAAGTCTGGGGTTGTAGTATCTCTCATGAATCTTGGAGAAAGATAGAGAAAAAACAAAAGAATTATATAACCTATAATCTCAAAATTAAAGGAAATACACCATATCCCATCCTCCTCTTATAAACAAGTCTCTCCCCCATTCAGAGCATGGCTATGACTAGATACCTAATGTATAAGAACAAGTTAAACAACATGGAAGAGAAGATGCCAGTGATGATTTTAGGGGCTAAATTTCGCTCATGGGCTAATTTTCCATGGTTTTTCAAAAAAAGAGATTCGCTATTTTAAAAATAATTCGCCCAAATTCTATAGGATAAAATTATTTTGCCTTAAAAATAGCCAAAATTTTATAAAATCTATATAAAATCCTTAGAAATTTGAATATTTTTACAAAAATATCGCCAGTCATTTATAGTTGGCATATGAAGGATTAGTAAGATTTGCCTAGGTTTCTACATTTTAAAATAAATTTCCATCCTTAAAATCATCCGTACAAGAGGCTTCCTAAAATTGCTTCAAAATCGAGTCATAACCACCATCGACTCAAGCGAGGATGGCATAAAGATGCCCGGTCTTGGATAAACTATTGGGGAATCATGGAAGACACCATTTTGCAGAATAAAGATACTATTAAA
>SNQJ01S0010357.1:276988-301126 GCA_010110895.2 Picea sitchensis | reverse complement strand
TTTTAGGAATTATCCAACGTCTTCTTTCACTATGGAGCTCATGGGAGTTTGTTCTTATTTTAGCAACGATTATTTTTTTCTTTACATTGTTCAAAATAGAAAGATACTTTTGATCTTCTAGATTAGGGTTGATCACCTCCTTATCATATCTTTATTTTATTTTATCCTCTAATTCTTTATTGCACCATAATTTCTTCTTAAATTTAGATGTAATAATATTTTTTATATTATCTTTATTTTGTGAGTGACCTCTTCCTTTATTCTCCAATAATTTAGTCAAGACTTGGCATTTTTATGCCAATCCTGCTTGATTCAAAGGTGGTTTTGACTGGAGTTTGAAGCAATCATAGGAAGCCTCTTGTATACCATGTTGTTTGTTTTGTTCTTATACATCACGTACCTAGTCATAGTCATGCTCTTAATGGGGGGAACTTGAAACCATTACAACAATATACTTGTTATGAGCTAAACATGTCATTTGCGGAAATTAAACTCGAGTGAGAAAGATAATAGTCATTCCTCCCAACCACTCGAACTAAACACAATTGACAATAATCATAGATATTCTATATATGTAATTTAATAGATACTACATTACATCAAAATACATATGTATTAATTAGTTTCTTACATTGCAATAAAAGCATTTCTTTAAGAGGAAAGTTTATGAGTAAAAAGTATCTAATAATTATGTAAAAGTTCGTTAAGGTGAATTAGAATTTTGTTTATCATTCGAATTGTTTATCATTGATGTAAGAAATAGGATTTGTTTATCATTCGAATTGTTTGCACCATATCGAAATTTAAGTGCATAGATTTTTAATTGAACTTTCATCATGAATGCATTTGCTACAAGGTGTGTTGCATCGAGTTCTAGCGTAATATCATCATGCACTCCCTACTCATTGAATACCAAGACCTCCCTTTGTTGCAATGTAATTCACATGTGTTGGATTCCCCTTTGTTGTCACTCTCATACATTGGCATTGGCCTAAGTGCATGATTGCCACTCCATCAATTCTTGGCCCTTAGACAAGCTCTCAGACCCATTTTTTATTGTTTGTTTTTGTTTTTTTATGCCCTTAACCTTAAATGTGTGATTTCTTGGCCCTTATACAAGCTCTCAGACCCATTTTTTATTGTTTGTTTTTTTGTTTTTTTGATGCCCTAAATGTGTGGGTTTCTTGTGTTCATCTGCAACTATCAACCATGACATGGGATCAAAGAGCAATTTTATGGTAAAACAATTGTGCTATGTACACGATTTTCACTCTACTCAATTATTGGCCCTTACAAGCTCTTAGACCTATTTTCTACTTTTTTTTTCTTCTTTGTTATGCCCTTAACCCTAAATTTGTGGGTTTCTTGTGTCCATCTGCAACTATCAACCATGACATGTGGACCAAAGAGCAACTTTAGGGTAAAAAAAGTGTCCTAAGTGCATGATTGCCACTCCACTCAATTCTTGGCCCTTAGACAAGCTCATAGACCGATTTTCTACCTTTTTTTTCTTCTTTGTTATGCCCTTAACCCTAAATTTGTGGGTTTTTTGTGTCCATCTACAACTATCAACCATGACATGTGGACCAAAGAGCAACTTTAGGGTAAAAAAATTGTGGATCTTAATAAAAACTTATATATATGCTTGTTTAGAAGGAAAACTTTGTTAATTAATTAGTAAAGTGTTCACCTATACTTTTTTTCCTAAATCCCATTCTATTTATATCCTAATGTTTGATTGATTTAAGGTTCCTTGATTGATCTAAGGTTCCTTTTCTCACATTGGATATGCCAACCTTTCTCATATTGGTGTTTTCTCTGTGATTTTATCTCATCTTCTCCTTGTTCCACTCTCCTAGACTTATTTTGATCTGTCATTTCTCTCAAACCTTTGTCCTTAAGAGACTTTTCTCCATTCATTCCTTCCTCCATTGACTTGGTCTCTACCTCATGTGTGATTATGTGTCTTGGATCTAGCATCTCTTGGTGTGATTCCTTGGTTTTTCCTCAATCGTTTCTCACTACATCATAGAGGAGGGTTTCTAGATGGGGAGGTTTATTCATTTAAGGGAATTTGTATCTCGATTATGGGTATCATTGGTCTTGTCATTAGTATAGAAAATTTATGGATATACATTACATTGTTTTGGGAGATCAGATCAAGCAATGTTGCAAGAAGATATTATCACTCCCAAGTTGTTTTACAATTGTTGTTCTTGATTGCTTAGAGAAGAGCTCCCTTTCTTCCTATTCCATATAAATTTCTCACCTTATTCCTCCAATTTCATTTATGTTTTGATAGCTAATTATATCGCATAGACTAGTGATAAGAGTAAATTGGGTTTTCTTCGCCTAGTTCTATATTTTGATAGTTATCTTGAAGCATATGATACACATATCATAAAATCCTGAATAATATTAATAACAATTGCAGCAAGTCATCCTTCTCTTCACTCTTTTCCTTTCTCTGCTCTTCTCATATTTCCCTCCTTTTTGAAGTTCTTAGTTGCCCCAATAATCAAGTGATGACTATGCTCCTCTTCTTGGTGTTTGTTCGTCTTTTGTGTGGTGATGTAATGCTTCACTCTGATCGCTACACTACATTTTGGAAACTCCACTAGGGATTTCCCATCAACCCTTCCCTTCCTAAAGTGAATGTTTTTTCCTTCTCTTGTGAATTTTCTTCTTGTTTCTCAGATTCCCTTCAATCATGGGATCCTTTAGTATCCCCCATGTTTTGACCTATTTATCGCTTTCATTTATCTACAACCCAACCTTGGCATCAAGTGTTATAGTATCGAGGCAATAAGCAGGTGTCCCTATGATTCCAAGTGTACAGACAACAAATTCCCAACTGTTGAGACAAGAATTCATTTTATCCTACACACTTCACTCAATTACTTGCTTTTAGGACATAATATGAGCCTTATGCAAAGTGTACAAATTTGACATGATCATAAAAGATAGAACACCTAAGAGCTAACTCACAAAGAACATCAAGAATAGAAAACTATGATATATGTGGTAAAATCCTCAAGAGGGAAACATCAATGGAGAAAATCTCATCATGTTATATGTGCTTCCTCCTCATTCACCCATCTCATGGTCTCTCATGAGGCACTAGTACAAGACCCTTTATAACTAACTCATTAATTCCATCAACTACCTCATAGATGATATCCAATAACCATGATAATGGGAAGACAACCAACACACTAGCCACCCCATTAGCGAGCACAAGATAAGGTTAGTTACACATTTCTACAATAAATGTCCACTAAGTGAAGAATAACTACAAGGTGGACCATACACACAATCATCCCCCAAGTTTAACTTGGTGGAAAAGTGAAAAATAAATATAGACTCACATAATTGACCAAGTAAATATTAACCCAACACCCCCATAATATGCATTTGAATAAGATGTAAGTAAAAACAATTGGTCAAACATTACAAAGAGTCTTCCTTAAAAATCAAGTAAAATGTACACCAAGTTGAAGGGAGTGTTCTTAGTGAACTTCTTTACATTAGTTGTGTATGCATAGAGTATTATGAATATGCACACTCATGCCAATCATCCATATTGATGACACAAACCTTTGTAAGTTCATTCTAAAATATCTTATTGAAAGATTCTTCATTGTAAGTTTATTCTCAAATATCTTATTCAAATATTATTGAAAGATTCCACTAGTTCATTATAATACATGTGGTATGCATTGTTTGTGTGGTGTTGAAACAAGAATTCATGTGTTAATGTTGTAAGTATTTATTCATGAAACACCAACCCTAATTGCAAGCTAGCATTTGTGGATACCCAAACCTTATAATAATATGCTCAAAAATGAATATGATTGCAGTGTCCATTGAGAAATTTATTGTTTTGGTTGCTTCTACAAATCTGGTGAGATATTATGTGGTTGTGAATATATATATTTCTCCTAAATATAGAGTAGAAGGGTTTATATTCCCTATAGAGTCAACATCCCATTTTTGGAACATTTGAAGGGATATCACTTGGTGTCTAGTAATAAATAATCCTATTGGGGTGGCTTTCTAATAATTTGGTAGACATCATAGGTCTTTGCATAGTCCTTGCATCTTAAATGTTGTTGACCAACAGAGTCTTGCATGTAGGATTTTTTGGGTGGTCACCTTTCCACCATAGTGTCCTTGTGTGACCGTTGTATGGCATTCCCCAAGTATATTTGGACATTCATGGTTTAAGGCACAACATTAGATAATGACATATGTTCTAAGCTTATAGAGTTGTCTTAAAATTAAGATATAGTTTATTGATCTAGAGACCAACTATGTCTTCGCATGGTTGTGTACTATTGTGATATATCCCCTTTGGTTAGAAATATTTTGACATCTTCCAGGTAATCTGGTACAACTTCTAATCAAAATATATTGGCGTCTAGCTACTAATCATCTATTAATCATCTATATTCTCTTGATTTTGTACGTGACAAATGATATAGTCCAACAAGCTTCCTCGACTTGAAGACCACTTCAAAACTAAACTCCTAGAATAGTAGAAGCCATCGACCAAATATTTGAGTGTTGAGTGGTCTATATAAAATTTGAAGTGACCACCCAACAAGTGGTGCCGAAAATTTTGTAACATGTAAAACATAGTGAGTCCTTCATGTTTGAATGTTGTGTAGTTGTGTTCTTCATGTTTGATTGTTGTGTAGTTGTGTTCAGTGCAAGAAAGCTTACGATTAGCAAAGTATATTGGGTGGTCAAGATTGTCTTTCTCTTGCACCAACACCACTTTAGTGTTATGCCCAATGCATCTACATGAACATTAAATTCAAGGGACCAATGAGGAAAAAATAATTTATGAACACTTATCATTTTTATTTTAAAATTGTGAAGATACCTATCATTCTTATATCCAATTGAAATCTTCTTATTTATTTAGCAATGTCTCCATAGGCTCTATTATTGAGGCATATTTTTTGATAAATCTTCTATAGTAACATTATGCCCCAATGTTGACCACAAGGTCTAGACATTCTTCAGCGATATTAGTTAGTAGTTACCTATTTGTTTTCTTAGTTAACTAGACTACCATCTTACCAAACAATGTGACCAAGTAGTCCTCCAAATAGTGTGCAAAATATGCATTTTTTAAGATTTAGGGAGATATGTAGTTGTCAACATCTTCCAAGCATCAAATATAATTTAGATGTTATTTTAGTAGGCCAAAGACCATCCATTTATCTAGATACACTTTTAAAAAAAATTGAGTGTAGTCTCAAAAGGTTGTGATGGCAATTTTCGAGAATACTACTAGTGCATTATTCAATTAAAATGGCATGATATTGTAGGCATATGGTCCCCTTCTGTTCCAAAAATTGTGTTTTTTTTCTACTCTTTCACAATTTTGACCAGGTGATATCTAAATAATCCATCTATGAATGACTAAGCCTCCTTTCCTTCCACCAAGTATGTTACCTCATTGCTAAATGGTGTTGGGAATCGAGGTAGAAAATCGTATTTCATGGTCGGTTGGACTTCACAGTTTAAAATGACTATCTTTATTACACCCAACATCATGTTGGAGTGGTTGTAAGTACCATATCCACTATTAGTAATCATTTATTTATTTCAAGGATTACTTCATATGATCTAATTCTTCAATATTACAAATCCCATCATATGTGTGGCTTTGTTAGTTCTATGTCAATGCATTTAACATTTTCAATAAAAGGACAACTATTAGAGAATAAATCGTAGTTGTGTTCTTACCAATTCTGGAGCACGTGCTCTAAATCTATGTCAAAATAACAAATATTGTGCAAGTTGATAACACCATCTATTGCGAGGTTAATTGTCAGGCCAAGAAGTGGAAGAAAAGATAACTCCACACTGATGTGTTTGGCATTAACATAATAGATGCATAAATACAAAACAAATGATTGTTGGTCTTCCATAACCGAAGACGCTTCCTATCACCTACAACTCTTCATATGTACATTATTGTTACAAAATTAAATCCCAAGGATTACATGTCCAACATTCCCCCCTTAATCTGAAGGAGTGTGTGTGAGTCCAAGCATCATTCTGAACTTCTCAATTTTTTCTCGCGCTTTGGTGAAGATGTCTGTAATTTGCTCATTTGTGGAACAATGTCTCAAGTGAATAATCTTGGCCTCTATATGATATCAAATCAGGTTATACTTTGTGTTGATGTTCTTAGTTCGATCATGGAATCTGGGATTCCTGGCCAACTTGATTGCAGAAGTATTGTCAACTAGAATAGGAGTAGAATTCACTTGTTTCTCTTGAAAATCCTCAAGTATTTTCCTGAGCCACACAATCTCCTTTGTCACTTCTGCAGCTGCCACATATTCTTCCTATGTTGTGGAATCTATTGGAACTTATTGTTTGTGTGATCTCCAGGAGACAATTGTTGATCCAAGACTCATGAGATAACTTGAAGTTGATACTCCATTTTCCTTATCTCCGTCAAATTCTGAATCATAATATCCAATCATGTTGAAGTCATCCACCTTATAGTACTTGAGTCCAAAATATTTAGTTCCTTTCAATTATTTTAGAACTCTTTTTGTAGCAGACCAATGTCCTTCACAAGAATTTTGCATGAACCTGGAAAGAATCCCAACAACAAATGAAATGTCTAGTTTGGTGGTAGTAAGATAGATAAGACTTCCCACAAGATGTCTATACTTGGTTGCCTCCTCAAATTCATTCCCTTCTTTTGATGTGAGTTTCATATTCTATTTCATTGGAGTAGAAAAAAGATTGCATTTACCCATGCCAAACTTGTTCAACAGTTCTCCAATGTAATTCTTTTGGGAGATGAATGTGTACCTTGGATTTTGAATCACTTCAATGCCCAAATAGTAGTGAAGATGTCCCAAATATGTCATCTCGAATCCTTTCTTAAAATATTTCTTTATGGATGAAATGTAGTTCACATATTTCCTTGTTATCAACAGATCATCTACATATACTACAAGATATACAATAGTTTTGCCAACTTTCTTGACAAACAAAGTTACATTGTCAAGATTGAAATGCTTGAAATTCAATTTCAAGAGAAGCTCAATTAACTTTTCATACCATGCTTGTGGTGCTTGTTTCAATCCATATAAGGATTTGATGAGCTTTCATACATTATTTTATTTTCCCTTCACAACAAGGCCTTCTAGTTGAGACATGAACACATTCTCTTTCGAGTCTCATTCAAGAAAGCGGTCTTCACATTCATTTGATGAATTTTCCATCCATTTTGTGCCACAATGGAAAATAGAGTACATATGGTAGCCCATTTTTCTATGGGGAAAAAGTATCCTCATAATCAACACCTTCTTTTTGTGCAAATCCTTTTTCCATGAGCCTTGATTTGTGCTTGTCAAGTGAGCCATCTGATTTGTACTTGTTCTTGAATACCCACTTCCAGTCAATTGGTTTGGTTCCAAATGAAGGATCCACCAACTTTCATGTCCCATTCTTGATGAGAGCATCATATTCCTTCTACATGGATTATTTCCATTCATCATGATAAGAAACTTATTTAAAGGAAGTGAGTTCAAGGTTAGTAGATAAATTCAACTCACAATCATATGAAACATCCATGTCATCTACATGACTTGAGTTTGAATTGTTTACATTACCTCCATCTTGTCTTGAGTACATTCTAGTTCATGTCTTTCCAACCTCATGAGCATGAACACTTTCAAGTGTTCTTGTGATCCATTTTGGTGGACCTTTCTGAGATGGTCCATGTTGCTTAATTGATTGATATGGTGTTGAGTTCTCATCAAAACTAAGCTTTTAAATCCTCTCAATCACGTCATCCAAATGAAATTCAGGTTATGATGAAGTGGTGGGAACTTCTTCATGAGGGGAAGATGGTGCTTCAAAAGGAGATTCCATAGATTGACCTAAGATAGGGATCCCCCCTTTAATATGTGTAATCTCATCATCAAATTCATGATATTTCTTTACACAAGTGAATCTGTCCAGATCATCAAGCTTCCTCTCAACGGTTTCATCTTTCATGGAGGATTCAAGAAATATTACATCTCTTGAAAGGATGAATTTCTTGTTTATCTCATCGTAAAGACGATACCCCTTGGTGGTATTTGAGTACCCCAAAAAGATGCACTTTTGACTCCTTGCATCAATCTTGCTTCTTTGATCCTTAGGAATCAAGGCATAGCTGGTGGAACCAAAGACCCTGAGATGCCTCAGTGAAGGAATGTGGCCATACCACATTTCATATGGAGTATTTTTTTTAAGAGCATGAGATGAACACATGTTTTTGAAATACAATGCACATAGAACTACATCTGCCCAAAACATCAATTTAACATTCTTGAAAAACATCATGGAACGAACCATATTCAGGAGTGTCTTTTTCATTCGTTCAACTACACCATACTTTTGGGGATTGTATGGAACTGTGATTTGTTGTTTGATCCCATGTTGGTGAAGGTAGCTTTCAAATTCATTAGATGTTTATTCTCTTCCATTATCAGTGTGAAGAGATCCAATACAAGACTAAGCTTCATTTTAAATCTATACATGAAATTTTTTTAAAGTTTCAAAAGCTTGTGATTTATCTTTCATCACACCCAACACAACCTGGTGTAATCATCAATAAAATTCATGATACATTTGTTTTGATTTGCATAAGGAACATGCATAGGGCCACACAAATTAGATTGAATCAATTCAAGTTTTCTACATGCTCTGGAAGTAGAAGCATGAAAGGGTTGTTTGTTGTGTTTTCCAAGGATGCAAGCATCACATTGCTTCAATTTCCTAGGAATAGTAGGAAAACTAGAAACACCATTATTTCTCAACAAACGAAGATTGTCATAATTAATATGGCCAAATATAGCATGCCAAAAAATACTAGATGGAATTATACATGAGTCGTGATGAGAGAGGTATGTAGCAGTTTGTGTATGGGCATATATCCCATTGAGCTTCAGTAGTCTTCCATCTTATATTCCAGTCATAACAACCATGTAGTTAGAATCCTTCCTTATCTCAACTTTTCCACCGAACATATGAATAGAGTGGCCATGTTTTCATATGTTCAAAAGGGACAACAAGCTCCTTTGCATATCAAGAATATAGAGTACATTGTGCAGAAGAAAATCTGGGATTCCAAGCAACTCAAGCTTGATGGTGCCCATTCTCGAAGGTTTGAGACTTGATCTATCTACAAAGTACACTATGTCATCTACATTTTCATCGAAGTCTTCGAATAAATCTCTTTGAAATTTCATGTGAGAGGTTGTTCATGTGTCAAGATTCCATGCATCTCCCCAAGAAGCAAGTGAAGCATTAAAAAAAACTTTTGTCACTCCTACATTACAATGGGAAAAAACATAACGAGCAGGTGCTTTACCTTTTTCTTGTCCTAAAGTTATATCTATGTCTTCTTTCTAACTTTGTCTTTCTTCTTCGATCTTCTGCTATGGTACTTTGTAGTCAATAGCTTCATCTAACCCATTTATTCTACAACGGGTATAATGAAGGTCATATTTTTCACAGGGATTATGCCAACCCCCCTTACCTCTGAGATTGTTTTCATGCCCTTTCATTTCTTACTTGAGAACAAGAAATATGATTGCTTCAATTAGGGTTTCACCTTGAGTTACTTCACTTAGAATCTTCAACCACCAGTTTAAAAAACCATGAGCTTACTAAAACTTCGACTAGCTATACCAGCATACCAATTAAAATGACTAGCATACTAATTGAAAAATGACATATGTGGTAACAATTACATTGTTTGATCCACATTGTAACTCAATAACACCAAAAATTCCCCCATACTTTTATAGGAATCCAAGAACAGACATATGATTCTCTAGGAAATATGATTGTTTGTATGGTTCTTGGCACAATAAAGTTCAAAGATATCAAGGGGTGTATGAGGCGTCTAATCGTTTGGAACAGATCTCAAGGCCCTCCAACATGCAATGGATGTAACATACCCAACCACCCAGGTTGAGCCACGTCACGCAAAAATCTCTCATTATCAACTCAGATACCATATTTGTAACGTACCTAGCCTCCATATAAGAAACATTACGTGTGGAATATACATAAAAATGAAACTTATGCTAAACTAAAGTAATTATTTTATTGTTATCTGATTTCCTGCAGCTTACAACTACAATTTATAACAGATTTAGCTAAATTTTGTAACCATAAAACAGATGCATCTAAAGCATGCTAATAATCAACATGAAATACAACTAAATTGTTCCTTACAACAACATATAAGTCATTATCATTCACGCAAAGTTCATGCACAACAATAACACATGTAAATAACTTGGTACAAGATAAAACACTTATCTTTAAACAAGAATCGTGCAACCAGCTACTTGGGACAGACGTTCCACCCAACCATAGATTGACTATTCCAAACCTCAACAGTTAGTCACCCCCGAGCTGAGGCTAGTAATCCACAAAAGAGGGTGGTCTCTCACAGTCCACTAGCATCTCGTAAAGCTCATAACCCAACTAATATTCTCCTACAACTATCCTGATATTTCCACCAGCTCTCTTCCTCTTGACCTTCCCAACATAAGGAATGCACCATTCATTTATTGGGGATCACCCAAGGGATGTATCATTCGTTTATCAGGGTAACCCAAGGGATGTACCATATGTTTATCGGGGTTAACTGAAGGGATGTACCATCCATTTATCAAGGATATCTCAAGCAATGTTCCATTAATTTATTAGGGTCTCTCTGGCACAAGTAACTAGGAATCTCGCAGCTGGGAACTCAAGGGAACTTGTTGTTAGGAGAACTATCAACAAACCAACATAAATCATTTGTTTTTTTAGTGAAACTCACACAAGAGTTCACTCTTCCGGCCAGACAATCAGGCTCTTCATTTCTCCATCTTCAATTCACTCCAATTACGCTCTAGTTATGCTCCAAAATTCGCCCTCCATGGCCGCACCAGCTCCAAGCTCTCTTTCTTTCCCTCTCTGACTATTGTCCCAACCCATACCAATTCCTCTCTTGTGGCTTTCCTTTCTTGACTCACACTCTTCCCCAAGTTGATTGTACTCAACCCCCATGTGCCCAATAACTCTGGGATGTGACCACTCACACCCACCCTCTTATGCATTCAATTATTGTCTTTGGAAACACTCAATCAGAAGGATGTGACCACTCGAACCCACCCTCTTACATGTATTCAATGATTGTCTTTGGGAACACTCAATCAGAAATCGAAAGGTTCATATACAATTGGAAAGTTTAGGAAAATGGGTTAAATTGATATACATGGGTAATTCCCCCTTTGACCCCTCTTGTCCATTATCCTGGACACTTCCCCCTCTTGTGGATTAATTCATCCACCATCTCTTGTCCATGCCCCCTTAGTAGTTGGCATCACATTTTTATTATTAAAACATTGAAATACAATTCACATATTACATCGCTTGGTCGTAGCCACATATTGTATTTGTTATAACCCTATATTTCATAGTATCACCTGGTCATTAGAATTTATTCTTCTAGTCATATTTTATTGTAAAAAATATTTTATTCTTCAAATGATTTACAAAAACAAAAACAAAAGAAAATAAAAGAAAGAAAAAGGACAAAAATAGAAAAAATGAAAAGAGGGTTTGAATCATATTGTATAATCATGTTCAAACTTTTTGAATTTATGTTGATAGGTTAGTGAATAAATTTGGTCAAACAGTTTAATCTTGGCCAAATTAGCTATGTTAGAGTAATAATTAATCCAAAAATCTAAGCTGGATAAATAGGTTAGTTGATTAGGTTATGAGTTAGGTTAGTAATGTTTATTTCAATAAAAGTTGAAAAGGGATTGTTAAAATACCCTTTGCTTGATTAAATTTGGACATTTTTACCTTAAGAAATAAGACCATGGAGTAAAAGTGGGAAAGGGTAAGCTTAACGCTACCCATTGTATGATTTTGTCCTAAGTTTTCTGATGGATAAGACTTTTTGTTGGGTAGGGATTAAAGATTGCACAAGTTTCATCGGTGGCATCTTGCAGCACCCAGATCAACGATCCTTAGAGTATTTCAGACCCCCACCCGACCTTTCTACCTTTAACGGTGGGAGGGGGGGGGGTCCGAAAAAGTGGTTTCCCCCACATTGGCCCCACCTTACGTGTCACTCTCTCCACATTTCAGACCCCCCCTCCACCACTCAAATCCACTTACCACCTACCCCCCCNCTAGTACACAATACCACCCACCTCACTCTGCCACCGTACCCCACTATCACATGTCGCACATCACACCCCACATACCCATTAGCTAATCAATTCCCTCCCCGTGATCGTTAATTTCCCCATCACCACCCTGCGCCATAGCGGACACCTCCATTGCAATGTAAAACCATGTTTCTTCACCACTATGACACTATTTTCCGATGCATACATTGTGGACACCATGCCAAATCTAGCTTTCAAACCAACTTCCACATTGGTTCACTATCAACAGGCGCAATTAACCCGGGTAATTTACATTCTTCCATTAATCCACCTTAAAATTATGTTAGTCATGGCCCCCAAAGCCAAATTCATTGAAATGTCTGAGAATCTGACTCTTCCCCCTCCTGTTGACCTGGATCATATTCCCCTAGAAAATAAGAACTACAAGATTACAGAGTCGAAGTGTGAATTCGACGTCTTCGAATTACACTTATGGCTAAAGGATATTTTCCTAGATCAGAGCGATGAAATTGGACTCTAGGAGTCCAATTTGCCTCTGGACATGTTCCCTCAGACCTTCTAGTTCCCTGAATTTGCTTTGAAATGCCAATCCCATTATATTCCCGACCAAAGGGCCATAGTTTCTTCTTCTGGCAAAACCTTGTTCACCATTACCCCTGAATCCATTAATTAGATGCTACAAATCCAAAGAACCGACCCTACAATCTCATTTTCATCGCGACCCTGAAGGACCTGTACCAGAAGCTCTCCTTCCCCAAAAGAGCCCATATTTTTGAAATCTTTCTACCAGAAGACGCTCAATTGCCCAAGACAAATCCTCCCTATCCATCCTCCATTTTCTCTGTCAGGGAAAACCAAATTATTTCCATTCTTTGTTACCTGTTAGGATACTTCTCAGATGAATGGGTTAATGAACCTATCTTAGGTTTTTTGTCCATTTTTTCCACAGAAGAAAAAGCCACAGTTCAATTTAATTTCAGTTAGTCTCTCACTGATAACATACATGATCAAATTTTCAGGTTTTCAACAGAAGGAATGTTCAGATATTCCTCAGTGCTCGTGTATTTATTCTTGTTTTTTCAGTCAGACAAGTTTCCATGTGCTTTTCAGAAATTGGATCAGGAAGGAAACCCACAGTCAGTAACCTCATGGACCTCACTAGTGAGGAAAAACTCAATTGAATTCAGCTTCAAGGATTTCATTTACCATTTTTATCACCCAGTGGTTTGCATTTTGAGCAATAGAATAGAGCCAAGGATCAATGAAGAAGTTCATAGAATCCTTCACCTCTCTAATTTAGCCAAAACAGGAGATTGGTACTTATATCAAAACCACGCTGAAATAAGAGTGTATGGATGTGAGTTGTCACCATATAGACTGCCAAACTATCTCCCTATAAGGATATTTGAACTAGAATACATCAGGCAGATGGTGAACTCAGATGATATCCATTTTGTTTCAGTCAAGAAGAAACAACAACTCATAATCAAGACCAAAATTGGTCCTTTCATATGAAACAATAGAGATGCAAGAGAAGAGGCAGACAACCTCCTGAAACATATGAGTTTCACTCAGAGTTTCACATGGAATTATGACCCATTTGGTGTCATCTCAGAGCTCTGAGTCAAACAAAGGAGCACTCCTTATGCTCACATACAGAAGCCAGAGGTGGAAAAGTATATGAACCAGACAGATTGGCAAGAGAACACATTGTTGGAAACGGAATAACAACCTCCCCCTGTAATTGCTTCACATACCAACACACCTCAAATAAAAAAAGAAAAGAGGGCAAGGAAATAGCTTTCCCCTTCAGTCACAGAGGTGTTAGTTGAAGACTTCCAAGTCTACAGAAAAAGGGCCAAAACTAGTCACACACTAGACCTGCTCAAAGAATGACAAATATAGTCCACCATAGTCATGGAGGGACCACATTCCTCAAACTTTTCAGACAGTCAGTTCATAGTGTCCACATCTTCATCTAAAAAACAAACAGACACTACTCTGTCAGACGAATCATCTCATGAGAAAATAGGTTCAAATATCTTTGACAAGTACAAGCAGATCAAACAGAGGAATGAACTCCTAAACAACAACACATATGCTTATTTTTGGAAGGAGACCTCCACTTCTCAACACAGACTATTGTCATCATTTGACACAGAGAAAGGAAGAATTAAAATGGAATTCCTGCAAGCACAAGTTCCTCATCCCAAGACAGTTGATGACTACAATAAGACTTCCTTTGATTTTGAAGTGAAGGAGGTCCATCAAGTGGATCAAATGGACATGCACAGGAAAACAGGGGATATGATATTCTCCACCTTGACAAACACCTCATTGACTGCTTCAAAATTGCAGGTGTCTCTAAATAACATCCAATCCCAATTGAAGCTGGAGCAAATCTCTTATTTGGCCAAGGACAACAAGATCAAATCACTAGAGGAATTGGCATTGAAGATTGGGTATGACCCATCAAATGTCAAGGAAGCTGAAGAATTATTGAAGAAGAAGAATGTTGATATAGCATCCTTGAGAAAGAAATTGAAGCTTCCATCTACTGAAGATTCACAAGCAAAAAAGGTGGCTGAAACTGAAGGCCACAAAGAAGAAATGTTGAAGCTTATCATGGAATAAAATGCACAGCTAAGAGAGATGGAAGCAAAAATGGATAAATTGATAAAGGAGAAAAAATAGAGTGTGCAGATGGCCATTATCCCACTGGAGGCAATCCCTCTGACAGGAATTAGAATAGCAGAAGCAACCACATTAGCAGATATTCCATCAGCAATTCCAGTGCAAGTTTCAGATGCATCTGAGAAACTTGTGAAGTCTATGGAAGACATGTCCCTCCAAGGGGAGGAAATTAGAAAACTGCAAGAAGAAGTAAAAAACCTCCAAGAGATGAAGTCTATGTTCCAGGCCAGTCACCATGCAGAAATACATAAGTCTCAGAGGCTTATTCAACAACTACAAAAGCTATAGAAAGAGACTGTCATGGCATAGACCTTGGACCAAGCTAAGGAAAACGTCTGGGTGGATATTAGCAAGTCTATGGCAGAAATATAGCCATTCATACAAATCATCTTTTAACAACATGAATTTTACAAAAGGTCAGAGAAGCAATTGGGAAAATCAAAGAAGAGTTAGGAGAAAGACCTGCAGAGGCCACTGAACTCATCAAATTCCTAAAATCACTAAACAAGCAGGAGTGAGAAGAAATGGAGATTGAAGACAGGACAGAGACCATCCTTGAGATCAAGAAGGTCCTGACCAAGAAAGGATTGATGTTGCAACTAGAGGAGAAGGCTCAGGTGATGAACATTGGAGTTCATAGATTTTTCAGTAAGATTGAAGTATTACACAAGAAAGGTCTCCCTGGACTATTAGTACTCAATGACAAGCTAATCACTATGTCATATTACAAGCAGAAGATTAGTGCAGTGGCAAAGGATAGTTCCAAGTTTGCAAGTATACAGGGAAGCATTACGGGTAAATCTTTCCTAGAAACATTACAATTGGACCTAAGTATCCATCATGAGATAAAACATATTTTCATCACCAAGCCCACTTTTCCAAGTATATTCAGGTGGATGAGATATATAGAAAGTTACTCAAGGTTTCCATCCCTGGTAAAAAGAGATAGGAAGATCTATGTTCTTTACTTGAGTAAAGATAATTTTGAGATTTAAGTCAGCATGGAGTAGTCAGCCAAAGTCAAAGATATGAGTCACCAACTACTTCCACAAAATCAACACCAAAGATCCAAACAAATCAACAGAATTCCTATATTTTGTAATTTGAGATCTAATTAGTTAGATATTTCCTCCATAATATCCTAGTCATTTATGAGAGGATATGATGTAAATATTTGTATAAATACTTCTTCCTTCGAAGTATTGAGGGTTGATTTTTGCACCTAGGAGCTATTGTGTAATTTTTTCAAAGGCTCGACCAGTAATAACACAGGCTTATTCATAGGATTCTTGTGTCAGATTGTTGGAGATGTATCTCTCTCTTTGTTGAATGTTTTCTTATTCTCTGTGATCATTTATGTATTTCAAATTCTAATCATTAAAAGGAAGTCAATAGAACAGAATTTATCTTGTATACTCTGTCTCTGGTCTTTTAATGATCTATATGTTTTCATCTGAAATTGAGTAAGGAAATTCGTAATTTCTCCTTTGCTTAGTGGACTCTCATATATTTTTTGTCTTATTCACCTCATTTAATCTCAATAGATCCAACAGTGTTACTACCCTTCCCTGTGAAGAAAACCTCATAAAAAGTTGAATTTGATCCTCATATTTAATACATACCCCATAGCCCAATGGAAAATTAATGCATTCTTCCAACCAACTATTACAAACAAACAAGAAAATTTGGACTGTCATAACTAGCCTAACATTTAAAAACTTAACAAATCTAAATCTTACAAAGAGATCCCTCTCTAAAGCTGGCAGGGCTAGATCCCAACTTCAAAAGTGGTTTTGATAGTTACCTTTGTCAATTTCTTCTACCCTTCGACAACCTATGGGAATTACAAAGTGATAACATAGTGGTGACCATACTGGGGAACTGAACAAATTTTCCAACTTTATGAATTGTCTTCCCTAGATAAGAAAACTTTATTTCTGAACAATCAAAGATCTAAATTTCAAGAGATAAATATTCAGAGTTGTTAAAATTTGTAAATAATTAATTAGGTTTCTAAAGGTTTAAGTTTTGGCTCCAAAAAGAATTCATATCATATCTCACCCCGATCTAGAACCTGTAAAAGTAGTAGATAATCCAGAAAAATTAATTAGAAAAAGAAGTACATCAGAAATTCAAGGGAGTAGTAGTCCTCTTCCTAGGGCCACCTCTCTTCTAGAGAAGTTTGTCACAATCCAAGACATCCAGTTTGATTTACCTTTAGAGTATAGCCTTTTCATAACCAAATCTGATAGCTTTGTGGATGAAACAGTTTTAGATAAATCTATCCCCCAACATAGAACCCCTGAAAGAGACTCTCTTGAAGTAGATCTTGATCATCAAATCCTTTAAGACTTTGAGAAATTACAAGATCTAGCATCATACTTTGATCAATATTTGCACAAAGCCTACTTTCATCAGTCTGTTGAACTTTCTGCCCTTTCCATATCTACATCTTCTATTAATCCTCAAGTAACTTATCATATATCTTCCAGCCTTGCTTCTTCCACATCTTCCACCACTTCTCCGGCGATTATACAGGTTACCATCCAGCCTACTACAGGAGTTCCTATTATCCAACCTTCTCCACCAATGATGGCAGCAAGATATGCTCCCCTTATTTTGGTTGCTCCCTTACATAATATGCCCCAGGATAATCAAACTAGAATTCCTCAGTTTGATGGCACTGGAAACATGAATGCACAACAGCATGTGGAAAAAATGAATGACTTCTTCGACCTGCAAGAAGTTGATGAGGTAGATGTCCTACTGAGACTCTTTGCACAAAGTTTAACTGGTGATGTTAAGAAATGGTTCAAAGCCTTACTAGCTGGTAGCATTAATGATATTGTTGCCTTTCCCCGGTATTTTCGCAATAGATGGGAAGTAAAGAAAAATCCACTTCAGATATTATATGAATATGAAAGTATAAAAAGAAACCAAGGGCAAAGTGTACAATATTATAGCACTCACTTCAACAACATTTAAATGCAATTCCAACTAACATTAAACCTCCTCAAGGATTAGTTGATTAAGTTCCCTGATGGTTTTGATGATGACATGTCCTACCAATTGAGAGAGAGAAACCCTGCAACTTTGGAAGAAATGAAAAAATGAGTTGTGAGCGTAGAGGAAAATTTGTTGGCTAATAGAGCTAAACAAATAACAGAAAGGAGAGTAACTATCAAGGAAGAACCATCCACTTCCACTGAAGATGATAAAATAGACTCCTTAGTCAGAACTATGGAAAGAATGATGGAAATATTATAAATCACTGATAGGAATCCACCTAGATAAAATCAACCTAGTCCTCAAATCGGAACTCCTAATTTCAGGAGAAATCCTCCCCAAATCAGACAAAGAGAACCTAGAGAACAAAGAGAACAAAGAGACCTTGATCAGCAGATTAGGCCACCTTTTCAAGAAAACTATGTTGATGACAGGGAAGAAACAATTGAGGTACTTGATGATGTTCACATTAATCTTATGGGAATAAATCATAATGATTCTATTTTTCTTACCCAAGAAGAACATGATATTTTCCTCCTTTCACAGAATGAAGTTGATGAGGAAGAATTAGAACAACAAGCTTTTGAAAATGAAATAATGGAAGTTCATAGGAAATACAACTTGAGCAGTAAGAAGTCCAATGATAATCCAACCAAGAAATCTTATGACTTTAAGAAGACATCAGATACACTTTCCAAGAAAGTTCCTAAAAAGAAAAACTCAGAGGTCCCAATTCAAAGAACATCTGGCTATGTAGCAAAGACATCTCAAACTAATGTTCCCTCCACCAGCCAGCCCAAAGATACTACATAGAAGAATGTTGTTGAAAAGTCAGATCCTTCAAATCAAAATAAAACTCCTACCTCATTCAATCTGGAAAGTGAATTGGCTAAACTCAAAATACCTATTCCTCTGTCAGAATTAATGAACAAGAATGCTTATAGATCAAAAGTGATCAAATCCTTGAACATAGAACCAAGAGTGGGTACAGACACAATTAACATTGTTGATGATCAACCAAAATTATTGTTTGGGCTTGAAGTTGAGGGAAAAGTTGAAAGTGGTTCTATTCCTCCTTTTTACATCAGCTTAAATATTCATGACATGACTCTGCACAATGTTATGCTAGATTTTGGTGCGTCTCCCAACCTTGTGCCTAAGGCTTTTATGGAGAAATTGGGACTTGATATCACGAGGCCTTACAAGGATTTATATATTCTTTTGATTCAAGTAAAGTTAAATGCATAGGTATGATCAAATATTTGTGTACTACTTTGCCACAAATCCCAGCCATAAGAATGGTAATGGACATTGTTGTTGTAGACATACCTCCAAAGTATGGCATGTTGTTGTCTCGATCATGGGGAGCCAAATTATGGGTAACCTACAACTAGACATGTCTTATGTCACCATCCCATTATTTGGTTAGCAGAGAAGATTATACAAGGAGACACTGATGAAATACATGGTCAATAGTCAGGAGAATCCACATAACTACCCCTTATACTCTGTCCATTATGATATTGACTCTTTTATTTTATATAATGATGGAGACATGGAAAGACAAATTTCAAACTTGGAGAATGATGTTTACAACTTGGAGGAAAGCAAAGCAACTCGTGAAGAATATAAAACAATGATAATACAATCTGATGAACCAAAAGAACCTCTGTGGAGTTTAGACTTTGATGGTGTTGTCAGTAAGGAAGTATCTGGAGCTGGAGTGTGGGTTTCAAAACCAAAAGCAAGATATACATAAATCCATTGCTACAAATTGAATTTTCAGTGCACCAACAATATAGTCAAGTATGAAGCATTAATGCTAGGTCTAAAATTGTTAAAAAATCTTGGTGCCAAGAGAATTTCAATAAGGGGTGATTATGAACTTATCATAAAACAGATCAAAGGTGAGTACTCTGCCAAACACCCAAGACTAAGGGCCTACAGAAATGTTGGTCTAAATTTCTTGCAATGCTTTACTGAATATGATTTGCAAGTGATTCCCATAGGCCAAAACATACATGCAGATGGTCTGGCTACCTCACCAGCCACTTGTAAGATACCATTTCATCCTAATCGCCAGTATACAGTTGAGGTGAAATGAAGACCTGTTGTCTCAGACAATATCAGGTATTGGCAAGTTTTTGGTAACGATGAACAGATTGATGATTTTCAGCAATCAAAAAATGAGTTTGAATGTGCAAATATTGATGTAGATAGTGATGATGAAAACGAATGTGTAAATAAGATAGATTTAGAAGAAATAAATGAAAAAGAATAAAATTCATATTTTTTGCAATTAAAGGATAATATTTTTCCTAGAGGATTAGTCCCATTGGAAGAATTGTTTTATTTTGATGATGTAGCTAAAAAACCAAAAAATGAACCTACTGGAAAACAAGTTGAGGATTGTAACATAGGAACTGAAAAGGAACCAAAAATGATTAAATTGTCCAAATCTTTACCTCCTACTCAAAAAAATAAATATATAGAATTGTTCAAAGAATTTATAGATGTTTTTGCATGGAGCTGTGAATATCTAAAATCCTATGACACTAGCATTATACAACACAAAATTCCCTTAAAAGAATATCATAATCCTTTCAAACAAAAACTTAGAAGAATTAACCCAAAGTTGATGCCTCTAATTGAAAAGGAAATAAAGAAAATGTATGATGTTAAAATCATTGTCCCATTAAGGTTTTCTAAATGGGTGTCCAATTTAGATCCTACCAGAAAGAAGAGTGGAGAAATCATATTGTGTATTGATTTCAGAAACCTCAATAAAGTCTCACTTAAAGACAACTATCCCTTGCCCAAAATGGACCATATTTTGAAGAAGGTAGTTGGATCTAGTAGGATTTCTTTGTTAGATGGATTTTCTGGTTACAACCAAGTCTTACTCCACCTGATGATCAGGAGAAAACAACGTTTACTACACCTTGGGGCACTTTCATGTATGTGAAAATGCCTTTTGGTTTAATGTATGTCGGGGCCACATTTGAGAAAGCAATGGACATTGATTTTGTGGATGAACTTGGAAGATTAATTGTTATATACCTGGATGACATAACTGTTTTTTCAAAAACATATGAAGAGCACTTACTCCACCTTAGAAAAGTTTTTGAAAAATGCAGGAGATTCGGAATCTCACTAAATCCCAAGAAAACTTTGTTTGGTCTAGAGTAAGGTAAATTTTTAGGACACATCATATCTAAGGATGGAATCAAAATAGATCCTAGAAGAATTGAAGCCATTCAAAAAATAGATCATCCCAGAAATATAAAAGAGTTGCATTCTTTCATAGGGAAAATAAACTTTCTAAGAAGATTTATCCCTAACTTGGCAGAACTTCTGAGAAACATAACAAATATGTTGAAAAAAGATACAAAACAAAATGGACCATAGAATAAAAGAATTCATTTGATCAAGTGAAACAGGCCTTGACACAAGCCCCTGTGCTTATCAGTCCTTATTATACAAAAGATTTACTCCTATTCTCTTTTGTCTCTAAGCATACCATTGCAACAGTTCTTTTGCAGAAGAACAGTGAAGGCCATGAACAACCTATTTCTTTCTTCAGTAAATCCCTGAGAGATGTTGCATTGAATTATAACATCATGGCAAAGAAAGATTTTTCTTTGGTAAAAGCAATTAAATATTTCAGAGTATACGTTCTCCACTCACATATTATTGCTTATGTCCCTAATGTTGTGGTGGAAGATATTCTGACTCAAGACAATCTAGACACCAGAAGGGGTAAATGGATTGTTGTGATCCTTGAGTATGATATTAAGATCAAACCAACCAATCTTATCAAGGTTCAAGGATTAGCCAAACTTATGGTTGAGTCAAACTTTCATGCTTTGGATATTAATTTTCTAGCTGCAGTTGATGAACAAGAAGAGAATGTGACTCCCCAAGTTAAAGAGGTTTTATCAAACTCTCCCTAGTATGCAGACCTTATTTTTGTTTTACATCATCTACAAGCTCCTCTTGGTTTAACTAAAACTAAAGATACATTTTTGAAACTCAAAGCTACGAAGTATTGTATTTTAAATGGCAATCTATATTGGAAAGATGTTGGAGGGATTCTACTAAATTTTTTGTTGAAAGATGAAGTTGATAAAGCTTTGCAGGAATTCCATGAAGGAGACTGTGGTGGACATATAAATTGGAAGACCACTTCCAATAAAATTCTTAGATATGGTTTCTACTGGCCAACTTTATTTACATATGTCCATAAGAAAGTAACCTCCTGTCATAAATGTCAAGTCTTTGAAGGCAAAATAAAAATTATGCCTTTACCCTTGAAGCCAATTTCAGTTGAAGCTCCATTTAAACAATGGGGTTTGGATTTCATTAGAGAAATTCACCCACCTTCATCAGGCCAGCATAAGTGGATTCTCACGGCCACTCATTATTTCACCAAGTGGATTGAAGTTGTACCCACCAGGAAAGACGTTGATGTTACAATCATAAAGTTTTTGGAAACTAACATTCTTTCTAGATTTGGATGCACCGGGAAAATTATCACTGACAACGCAACAACATTCAAATCGAAAAAGATTATAGAGTTTTGCAACAAATATCAGATCACCTTAGGAAACTCTACAGTCTATTACCCTCGGGGAAATGGATTAGTAGAGTCTTCAAATAAGAGTATGGTCAACATCATCAAGAAGTTGTTGCAGCACAACAAAAAATCACGGCACAATAAGTTGGTACATACACTATGGGCAGATAGACTTACTACAAAGAGGTCAATTGGTATGCCTCCATACCATTTGGTCTATGGAATGGATGTTGTCTTTCCTACTTCTTTAGGTGTTCCTGTCATGAAATTATTGCAGGAAGTATAGATAGAACCAAATGACATCCAAAGAAGAAATAATCAAACTATACAGCTGCAACAATCCAGAGAAGAGGTCTACAACCAAACTCAGGTGATTCAAGAAAATCTATGACAGAAGGACCAAGGTTGATGACTTCCAATTAGGAGACAAAGTACTGAAATGGGACTCAAGGAATGAAGAAAAGGGAAAACATGGAAATTTTGAGAATTTATGGAAAGGCCCATTCATAATACATGCCTATAGAGGAAGCAATGCATTTTTTATCAAGGATATGGATGGAGCAGATCTTTCAGGATGACCTGTCAATGGCAGAATGCTCAAGCACTATGTTTCATAGGAATTAAGGTTTTTCTCACTCATTTCATTGTTAAAACCATTTTATTTTTTATGTCAAATGTGAGTGATTTTTATCAGTGGTTGAAGTCCGGAGAGAAGGAATTAAGACCATGATCAGTGTCACTAGATTTACATTTATAATAAAGAAAATTAGAATGCAGAAAAGTATTGGAGAAGAAGATTCAAGGAAACATGTAATTGGTTCTTGTCACCTCAAAAGGAGAGCACCATCCCCAAGTGGAGCTACTGTTATAACCCTATATTTCATAGTATCACCTAGTGATTAGAATTTCTTCTTCTAGTCATATTTTATTGTAAACGATATTTTATTCTACAAATGATTTACAAAAACAAAAGAAAAGAAATAAAAAGAAAAAGGATAAAAATAGAAAAAATGAAAAGAGGGTATAAAAATAATAAAAGACAAAAAAAAGAGAGAGAAAATATAAAACCCCATGAAAAATGAATTTGGTTTGAATCATATTGTATCATCATGATCAAACTTTTTGAATTTATGTTGATAGGTTAGTGAATAAATTTGGTCAAACAGTTTAATCTTGGCCAAATTAGCTAGGTTAGAGTAATAATTAATCCAACAATCTAAGTTGGATTAATAGGTTAGTTGATTAGGTTAGGAGTTAGGTTAGTAATGTTTATTTAAATAAAATTTGAAAAGGGATTGTTAAAATACCCTTTGTTTGATTAAATTTGGACATTTTTACCTTAGGAAATAAGACCATGGTGTAAAAGTGGGAAAGGGTAAGCTTAGCGCTACCCATTCTATGATTTTATCCTAAGTTTTCTAATGGATAAGACTTTTTTTCGCGTAGCGATTAAAGGCTGCAAAAGTTTCATTGGTGGCATCTTGCAGTGCCCAGATTGATGGTCCTCAGAGTATTTTAGACCCCCCACAACCTTTCTGCCTTTAACGGTGGGGGGGTCCGGAAAAGCGGTTTCCCTCGTGTTGGCCCCACCTTACGTGTCACTCTCTCTGCATTTTGGACCCCCCCCCC
>SNQJ01S0010357.1:266735-276792 GCA_010110895.2 Picea sitchensis | reverse complement strand
ATGCCCTCCCCATGACCGTTAATTGCCCAGTCATCACCCTCTGTCATAATGGACACCTACATTTCACTGTAAACCTCGTTTCTTCACCATTGTGATGTTGTTTGTCGATGCATACATTGTGGACCCCGTGCCAAATCCAAATTTTGAGCTTATTACCACATCGGTCCACTGTCAACAGGTGCAATTAACCCGGGTAATTTACAGTCCACCATTAATCCACCTTAAAACTCTAATAGTCATGGCCCCCAAATCCAAATTTGCTGAAATGTCTGAGAATTTGATTCTTCCCCCTCCCATTGACCTGGATCATATTCCCCTAGAAGATAAGGACTACAAGATTACAGAGCCGAAGTGTGAATTTGACTTCTTCGAATTACACTTCTGGCTAAAGGATGTCTTCTTGGATCGGAGCGACGAAATTGAACTATGGGAGTCCAATTTGCCTCTGTACATGTTCCCTCGGACCTTCCACTTCCCCGAATTCACTTTGAAATTCCAAGCCCATTATCTTCCCGACCAGAGTGCCATAGTTTCCTCGTCTGGCGAAACCATGTTCACCATTACCCCCGAATCCATTAATTAGATGCTACATATCCAAAGAAGCGACCCTGCAATCCCATTTTCCATTGAGGCCCTGAACGACCTGTACCAGAAGATCTCCTTCCCCCAAAGAGCCCAGATTTTCGAGATCTTTCTGCCAGAAGACACTCAATTTCCCAAGAAAAATCCTCCCTATCCATCCTCCATTTTCTTTGTCAGGTCAAACCAGATTATTTCCATTATTTGTTACCTATTAGTATACTTCTCCTTCCCCCACAGTTCAATTTGATTTTAGCCAATTTCTGGCTAATAACATACATGATTAGCTTTTCAAGTTTTCAATAGAAGGAATGTTCAGATATTCCTCAGTGCTAGTGTATTTATTCTTGTTTTTTCATTCAGACAGGTTTCCATGTGCTTTTCAGAAATTGGATCGGGAAGGAAACCCACAGTCAGTAACCTCATGGACCTCACTAGTGAGGAAAAACTCAACTGAATTTAGCTTCAAGGATTTCATTGACCATTTTTATCACCCAGTGGTTTGCATGTTGAGTAGCAGAATAGATCCAAGGATCAATGAAGAAGTTCAGAGAATCCATCACCTCTATGATTTATCCAAAACAAGAGATTGGTACTTATATCAAAACCACACTGAAATAAGAGTGTATGGATGTGAGTTGCCACCATACAGACTACCAAACTATATCCCTGTAAGGATATTTTCACTGGAATACATCAGGCATATGGTGAAATCTGATGATATCCATTTTGTTTCAGTCAAGAAGAAACAACAACTCAGAATCAAGACCCAAATTGCCCCTTTCATATGCAACAGCAGAGCTGCGGGAGAAGAGGCAGACAACCTCCTAAAACAAATGAGTTTCACTCAGAGTTTCACATGGAATTATGACCCATTTGGTGTCATCTCAGAGCTCTGAGTAAAACAAAGGAGCACTCCTTATGCTCACATACAGAAGCCATAGGTGGAAAACTATATGAACCAGACATATTGGCAAGAGAACACATTGTTGGAAACAGAATAACAGCCTCCCCTTGTCACTGTTTCACATACCAACACACCTAAAATACAAATAGAAAATAAGGAAAGGAAAGAGGTTTCCCCTTCAGTCATAGAGGTGTCACGTGAAGACTTCCAAGTATATAGAAAAAGGGCCAAAACTAGTCACACACCATACCTGCTTAAAGAAGGAGAAATGCAGTCCACCATAGTCATGGAGGGACCACATTCCTCAACCTTTTCAAGAAGCCAGTTCATAGTGTCCACATCTTCATCTAAAAAACAAACAGATGCTACTCTGTCAGCCAAATCATCTCATGAGCAAACAGGGTCAAATATATTTGACAAGTACAAGTAGATCAAATAGAGGAATGAACTCCTAAACAGCAACACATATGCTCAGTTCTGGAAGGAGACCTCCACTTCTCAACAAGACTGTTGTCATCATTTGACACAGATAAAGGAAGAATGCAAATGCAATTCCTGCAAGCACAAGTTCATCATCCCAAGACAGTTGTTGACTAAAATAAGACTTCCTTTGAGTTTGATGTGAAGGAGGTCCATCCAGTGGATCAAATGGATATGCACAGGAAAACAAGGGAGATGATATTCTCCACCTTGAAAAACACCTCATTGATTGCTTCAAAATTGCAGGTGTCTCTGAATAACATCCAGTCCCAACTGAAGCTTGAGAAAATATCTTCTTTGGACAAGGAAAACAAGATCAAATCACTAGAGGAATTGTTGTTGAAGATTGTGTATGACCCATCAAATGTAAAGTAAGTTGAGGAATTTTTGAAGAAGAAGAATGTTGATATAGCATCCTTGAGAAATAAACTAAAGCTTCCAGCTATTGAAGATTCACAAGCAAAATAGGTGGTTGAAACTGAAGGCCACAAAGAAGAAATGTTGAAGCTTAACATAGAACAAAATGCACATCTTAGAGAGATGGAAGCAGAAATGGATAAATTGATAGACGAGAAAGAATAGAGTGTGCAGATGGCCATTATCCCACTGGAGGCAGCCCCTCTGATGGGAATTAGAACAATAGAAGCATCCACATCAATAGATATTCCATCAACAATTCTAGTGCAAGTTTCATATGCATCTAAGAAACTTGTGAAGACATGTCCCTACAAGGGGAGGAGATCATAAAACTACAAGAAGAAGCAAAAAACCTCCAAGAGATAAATTCTATGTTCCAGGCCAGTCACCATGCAAAAATGCATAAGTCTGAGAGGCTTATTCAACAACAAAAATAGCTACAGAAAGTGACTATCATGGCGTAGACCTTTTCCCAAGCTAAGGAAAACATCTGGGTGGATATCAGCAAGTCTATGGAAGAAATCTGGCCATTCATATAGATCATCTTTGAATAGCATGAATTGGTACAGAAGGCCAGAGAAGCAATTGAGAAAATCAAAGAAGAACTAGGAGAAAGACCTGTAGAGGCCACTGAACTCATCAAATTCCTAAACTCCAAAAACAAATAGGAGTTAGAAGAAATGCAGATTGAAGACAAGACAGAGACCATCCTTGAGATCAAGAAGGTCCTGACCAAGAAAGGATTGATGTTGTAGCTAGAGGAGAAAGCTCAGGTGATGGACATTGGAGTTCATATATTTTTCAGTAAGATTGAAGTATTACACAAGAAATGTCTCCCTGGACTATTAGTACTCAATGACAAGCTAATCACTCTGTCATATTACAAGAAAAAGATTAGTGCAGTAGCAAAGGAAAGTTCCAAGTTTGCAGGTATACAGGGAAGCATTACTGGTAAATATTTCCTAGAAACATTACAGTTGGACCTGAGTATCCAGCATAAGATAAAACATAGTTTCATCACCAAGCCCACTTTTTCCAAGTATACTGAGATGGATGAGATATACAGAAAGTTACTCAAGGTTTACATCCCTAGTAAAAAGAGATGGGAATATCTATGTTATTTACTTGAGTAAATATAATTTTGAGGTTCAAGTCAGCATTGAGAATTCAGCCAAAGTCAAAGATATGAGTCACCAACTACTTCCACAAAATCAACACCAAATATCCGAACAGATCAACAGAATTCCTATATTTTGTAATTTGAGATCTAATTAGTTAGATATTTCCTCCACAATATCCTAGTCATTCATGATAGGATATGATGTAAATATTTTTATAAATACTTCTTCCATCGAAGTATTGAGGGTTCATTTTTGCATCTAGGAGCTATTGTGTAATGTTTTCAAAGGATCAACCAGTAATAAAACAAGCTTATTCACAGGATTCTTGTATCAAATTGTTGGTGATGTCTCTCTCTCTTTGTTGAATGTTTTCTTATTCTATGTGATCATTGATGTATTTCAAATTCTAATCATTAAAAGGAAGTCAATAGAACATAATTTATCTTGTATACTATGTCTCTGATATTTTAATGATCTATATGTTGTCATCTGAAATTGAGTAAGGGAATTCTTAACTACTCCTTTGCTTAGTGGACTCTCATATCTTTTATGTCTTATTCACCTCATTTAATATCAATAGATCCAACAGTTTTACTACCTTGCCCTATGAAGAAAACCTCATAAAAAGTTGAATTTGATCCTCATATTTAATACAGATCCCATACCCCAATGGAAAATTAATGCATTCTTTCAGCCAACTATTACAAACAAACAAACAAATTCGGATTGTCATAACTAGCCTAAAATTTAAAAACTTAAACAAATCTAAATATTACAGATAGATCCCTCTCTGAAGCTGGCAGGGCTAGATCCCAGCTTCAAAAGTGGTTTTGATAGTTACCTCTGTCAATTTATTCTACCCTTCGACAACCTTTGGGAATTACAGAGTGATAACAATATCCACGTAGCCATTAATTAAACTGGGGATGTTACAATGGAAGAGGTTGAATGATGGTGTAGTGCGCAAATAACTTGAGTACTCCAAAAAACATAGTGCACTCACTTAGATTCATGTCCTCGTTTAATACATACTCGGAAAACGATAGCACAATGACACAAAATTAAGAATAAAATTGTAACCCTTTAAATAGGCAATGAAGCTTCCTCAAATACGAGGCGAGGTACCAGAGGCAAGTGAGCGAGAATAGAACCATTCGTGGGTAAGTGTTAGGGTTTGAATGGTAGAATAGTCAGTGTAATAGAGAATACGATTAGGGATTAGGGAATATAGTTTCTCACAAAAAAATACTTAGGATAAATCGTAGATAAAAGAGGCAATTTCTGGTATAGAGGAACGAATTTCAGTCTAGTATTGTTGCACATGAGGTATCACATGTTGCATGAGAAAGGCATTGGATAGCGATACAGGAACCAAGGTGAGATTGCATATGATTGGTCGAGCGCGAACATAGGTAGCATGAATTGGAGTTGAGGTTGGAAATGTGAGAGGTATCATGTGTTGGAGTCAAGGGAGAACAGCTAAATGGGAGCCAAGGTGAGATACCAAGAAGATGATACCAAGGCGAGTCAAGGAAAAAATTGTAGAGAGAAAGAGTGAAGTAGTAATTAGGGTTGTGTAAATTAGGGTTGTTTGAAAGAATATTGTAGCACGTACATTATGGCGATAGTACGAAAAACCTAAACAAAGGACTGAGCGATCTGAGAAGACATACTAACAGGAGGAAAATAGACTAAGGAATAACCAGGGAATCGGTCAGACTGGAGCACAGAAGCACTGGAAAGTAGGTCAAGCGTTTTATGTACGTGAGTAGCAAGGAAACACCTAGGGAAATAATTAATGGAGTTAATAGGCTTCTTATACCACTGTCAAGACAATAAGTGGAAGAAAATATAATTCCACATTGATGTGTTTGGCATTAACATAATAGGTGCATAAATTCAAAATAAATGACTATTGGTCTTCCATAGTCGAAGACTCTTCCTATAACCTACGACTCTTCATATGTACATTATTGTTACAAAACGTAATCCCAAGGATTATGTGTCCAACATTAACATACTCATCTCTTATTTGCAATGTCAAATTATAAATATGATCTTTCATATTTTCCTCCATGTTTTATTTTGTGGGTTTAGTGTAATAAGGTCCCTAATATGAATCAAATGGTCGGAATACTTTCATCCCTTTATCCTCAAAAGACATATTTTCTCTTTTGACATTGATGATAACATCATTATCATATTCATATTCAATTCCTTGAAGTGCAGGATATGGATCCTTTTCATCCATGATTTCTATACTTCGAAATCAACTATTGTCTCTACTCCTACAATGATAACCTCAACATTCTCCAATCTATCAATGGTGTAGATTCTATATTGATTGATGTGTCACAGCTAGATGGTTGAGAAGGATAGCATGGGACTTTCCATCATTTCTAGGGATTTTTTAGGAAATGTGTTTGGATCAAATCCTAGATCCATAATAATGTCTTTGACTTCATATATTGTAATGTTTGTGTTTAGTCCAAATTCCCTACCAATTTTGATTCTTTTAAACTTCCCAACCTTATTTGAATGTCTCTCTTAAAGGAGGGCATTGATCTCTTGTTCCTTATATTCATGTTCAATATATTGATTGATGACATGTTGGAACTTTTCTAATAGATGTATGTTTTGTAATACTCTAACAAATTCTCTCAAGAAATGATTCCATGATTCCTTTTTATTTTGTGTTTTACCAAAAAAAAAATTGTGACCTTCATTGTGATATTTTTAGTTGGTATAATTATCATGTTCTTGTGCTATCGTATCAATTTTCCCTCTTACAACATCTACAAATTCTCATAGAGTGTTGGAATCTTCGTTATAAGTCATCTTTTACTTAGTTGCATCAAATTCCATGGTATTTGGTGCTACTCTACAAATATGGAATGTTAGTTCTAATCCTTGATCACCAATTGTGTCAGCACTTCCTCTAGTTACTATATTTAGTTTAGGGGATTCAATGTTTTTTTTATTTGGAGCTAACTAGGTTAATGTTCCTCTATTTGATTATGTCTTCCCACTTCTTTAAGACACCAAGGTATTTAATGGCATGGTTTGTGGCTCTACAGTGGCCACACCTTGATCTTCTTTGTGGGGGAGCGAGGGGGAATTCCTTGAGACATATCCTATATCATCACAATTATAGAATCTTATAGGTATGGTTCTACCTCCACCAAGACCTATTTGGAAACCTCCTCCTCCTTGCCCACAACCACCATTGCTACTATCATTGATCTTTTCTTCAATTCTAAGTGAGATTTTCTCAAACCTTTCTACCAGATCTTATAATGTCTTGAGTTCTCTATGTTTTATGTATTTGATTGGTAGAAGTTGTAAAATAGGATTATTGGGGCTGCTAAACACTCCTTCAATATGGGTCATAACTATGGGGAATGCTCACATGTTATGTAGATCTTAGAATATTTAGTTGATGATCTCCATGGAAAGGGGCCCATAGAGTTTTGGGCACATCCCCACCCATGGGAATAGGGCACTCACTTTCTAGGTGTCCTCCTAGTTTACACATTGTGCACTAGACTTGTTCACACCCTACCTTGGCTATAGTTATTTTTCATATTTTCTCCATTAGATCCAATAATTGATTCTAAACTTGCCTAGTTTCTAGAGTTGTGCTAGAAGTAAGGATGGTTTTGATATGAACGTGGGTATTCTTGGAGTAATCCATTATTGATTCAATTCTCATTGCATACTCCAAAGATTCTCTTTATGAATCTCACATTTGTTGTAGTAGAGGAACCCTTGTCAAGGGCAAGAATCCTAATGAGCCATTCCTTTTGTCGAGTGTCATGTTTCTGATAGGTTAATCTACTTGGCAGTTTTAGAACCTTTGGTCATATTCCATGCACTTTCCCCTATGATTTGTTTGATATCCTTCAACCTGGAAAAAAATTGTTGCTTCACTTTTGGATTTGGAAACTCTATTATGAAGGCCTGCTTCACCTCATTCAGTGTCCTGGTGATATTTGGAGAAGTTCTCTATACATATTTCATGTACCATTGCAAAGCAAGACATATCGATTTTGTCTAAAACTTAACCAATTTAGCTTCAGTAAGCATAATGTTCTTTTCACTTCAAATACCCTTGCATAAGACCCAATGTTGTTCAACATCATTGTCACCTTTTCTTGAGAACTATTGTAGACATCAGATTGAACACAATTGCATTATGGTCATATTATCATCCAAGTTTTTGCTAAATACAATTCTTATCTACAAGTTGAATTATGAGATTCTAATTTCTATCTAAAAATATGCTAACATGGTTGTTTTGGTGTTTATACTATTAACACAATTTGACTAACTTCCACTACTACTTGACATGTTCCTACTTGTCCTTGACTATAATGTTGTGTAATAAAATTTGGATAATGATATTTACAAGGGTTATCTCATTGGAATTAGAATGTTCAAGTGGTGGTGTAGGTGTTGTGCGAGCATGCTACCCCCTAGAGGTACCATGTCTATGGGATATATATCTTCTTTTCCAAATAACTAGAACATATCAATCAATGCATCGTCGGGTTACACTTGTTTATCAAAAGTCCCATTGGTTAGTTCTTCAAAGGTGTCCTTGTGTGTATCCCCAATATTTAGAGTCTCTAACCCATCAAGTTGTACTCTTGCATCCCTCCTTAGGGATCCTCTCGTATGTCCCTTGAATCCCATGGACACCCCCCCCACTTTCTCATTGTTAAGGGGGTATTCCTCCATCAAAACCTCCTCTATCTTAACCACCAACCAAATTTCTCTCTTTTTTTTCTTAGATTTTCCAACTCTTTTAGTCACGAGTCACTATTGCCTCCATTACTTATTTCCTTTCATGGCACTTCCCTACACACATATTTTTCTTTAATCTGTCCTAAACACCATCAATCATTTATCTGAGCACGTCTCGAGGATCTTTATGCTCTCTCTTGGGATTGGGAATCTTCCAGGGTTTCTAGATCCACCTCCTTTAGGCCTTCATATTTACCAACACTACTCCATTCTACCCTGCAATGTTGAGTTCATGCTTCCATACCTATGTATGTAAAGGTTAATATCCCCTCCTACTCTATCAGAAGCATTTTCACCCAAGCATAATCTCTTTCCCATTTTTCCCCTTGGCCCATGAGTAACACTTACACTATTTCACTAAAAATTGTATAATATAAGAATCTAGTGTACTCTTGACCCAAAGTATACAACCCTTGTTGCAAGGTCATCACGACACTATAATATGACTAGGTTATGAAAATTCCCAGTTACTTTCTTCCCCTCTTTCCATTATTGGTATCTAAGGTTCTCCTTAAGCCTCCACAACCATTCAAATAAACTCATGGAAAAACTTGGCTCAAAATATCTCATAGAAATCGCTAAAAAACTTGCAGCCCTTAAACTATTGCGGATTCCATCCAATCAAAGGAGATTTATGTCTAGTGAAAAGTTTGATATGTTCATCAAACCAATCCTAAAGATCTTCCTTTCTAAGTTACTTTGTAATTATGGTGTATTGTTCCAATTTTCATTGTGAGTCTTGGTAATAGAACCATTTGTTAGCTCGAACTACCAAACCAAGGTCCATAGGGTTGTCCAACAAGGGGGATTTTGTCTAGCATCGGTATACCAATCCCTGAAAAAAATAAGGTCTCACAGGAGGTTCATTGCCAAGACTCAGATTTATGGGCGAAAGCTAAAAAGTGATAAACACAACACTATTTCCACCATCATTACTAATATTAGAGATACTATAGAGAGATAACAAGTAATAAATAGATTGTATAACCACTATATTCACCATAATTACTAAAATTATACAATGCATTAAAATATATCAAATATGCAACCGTTCATGATAACAAGGAAAAAACTATAATAATAATAATCTAATTTTAAGGTCACGACCAAGCCAGACACCAAGTTGGTGTATGAGACTCCCTTGTTTGTGGGACAAGGGACCCCCTCCACCCAACGATTTGACTGGTAAAGTCTATGGAGGTATATGTACCCGACCCCCCTTTGTATTTGAACTTGTAACCTCTTAGGACGAAACATATGTTCTTAACCATTAGGACCACTCAAGTTGTATCACGCAATAAATAACACAAATTATCTAAGCAAAAATGATAACAATAATAATAATAATAATCAAATTTTAAGGTCACGGCCAAGCCAGAAACTGAATTGGTGTATGAGACCCCCCTTGTTTGTGGGACAATGGACCCCCTCCGCCCAGTGATTTGACTGGTAAATGTTGGAAGATTGTTTGTTGCCATTGATGTCAACCCTAGTCATGGGTTTTGGACCACAAGATTGATGAAGGTATTTGGACATGAAGGAAAATGCACATGCAAATACAACACCCAGGGATGGATAGTATACATCATGTTGTTTCCGGTGGTATGTGGCACGTCACGTGGATCCTCATGCTTGAGGAGAAATCAATTTTTGAAGATGACAAAGTGAATTGAAGAAGGAAGTACATGTAGGCCCTGAAGATAATTAAAGAAAAGAATTACAAAATAAGAAAGTGTCAGGTCGGCCC
>SNQJ01S0010357.1:231487-257919 GCA_010110895.2 Picea sitchensis | reverse complement strand
GGAGAGAAATTGGGATCATGGTGATAGGGGGAGCATGAGTGTTGCCATCAATGACAAAGGGGGAGATTGTTGGAAGATTGATTATTGTCATTGATGTCAACCCTAGTCATGGGTTTTGGACCACAAGATTGATGAAGGTATTTGGACATGAAGTAAAATGCACATGCAGATACAACACCCATGGATGGATAGTATACATCATGTTGTTTCTGGTGGTATGTGTCACGTCACGTGGATCCTCATGCTTGAGGAGAAATGAATTTTTGAAGATGACAAAGTCCATTGAAGAAGGAAGTACATGTAGGCCCTCAAGATAATTAAAGAAAAGAATTACAAAATAAGAAAGTGTCAGGTCGGCCCTAATGTTAAAAAGAAGTGACATAAATGGTATAAATAAATTTCATTATACATTCATTTGATACAAGTTGAATTCCAAAGGAAATCAGAAGTAAAGAAGGCCGGGTTTCAAGGGAGGATGAAGTCTTTTGGTGATGTGTTCTAAGGTATGTTATTTTCAGGTCATCTTACCATTTTTGCTATAACATTTTTTATAGAAATATTCAGATGGTAAAATCTCTATGGTATTGCGAATACATATCAAGGTACCTCTCGTAAAAATTTCATCTCTTGATTCCCTATAATTATGGAGATACACTCTGTGGAAGATAGGGTTTGTGACCGGTCCCGAAGCCAGTCAATAAACAGGTGTTCCGGATAAACCAATCATAACGTCTTCATACAGAATCCAAATGAAGTGGGACCACTTCCATTGGAAATAGTACAGACTTTGGTTTCTTGTGTGTGTGTTTTAGAATCGGATGTTAAATATTGAGCGCAGGGCATGCTTTACAAGTTGGGTCTTATGAATAGACCAGAATTGAATAAAGTCTACCATTCTTTCTATGACCTCCTTTTGGGGAGGATTCAAGGAGTGAAAATTGTAGGAGTTTCAGAGAATACATTGAGTAATATTATTTACAGGATCAGAGTACTCCAATAATTGAAGAATTGCAAAAATTGAAGAAGTCTCAAGAAGCATTATCAGGTTCTATGTAATGATTGGTTGATGGTGATGATTTAATGCAAAGTTTTATTATCTCTCATATATTCTTGGGTGGAAGGAAGGGGTAAGGATGGAGAGTTAAACTCTCTCTTAATATTGGAGGATTGTATCTTCCTCTTGGAGGTTTATCTCTCCCTTTACATTTGGAAGTTGTAGCTACCTTTGGAAGTCATTACTTCCCTTGAACAATAAACTATTGATTATTTCTCATATATTGTGCATGGTGTATTATGGGGTATTGGTGTAACTCTTATACTATTGTTCATTGTTCATTGGATATAGTTGAATGGTTTAAGTATAAGTTGAAAAATGTTTTAAATTGTACTTGATACTGATTCATCCCCTTCTCAGTATCAACAGTAAATTCTATGGAGGTATCCATACCCAACCCCCCTCTAAATTTGAACTTGTGACCTCTTAGGAGGAAACACATGTTATTAACCATTAGGCCCACTCACATTGTATTATGGAATAAATAAAAAATTATCTAATTAAACCACCTACACCAAAAACAAATTTGAAATGGGGTCATTCCATCCATATTCAACATTATTAAAATTGTCATTACAAAGTTTACCATACATCAAAATAGTCACAACAAAATATCATATGAAAATAGAGTTTCTTTTATCTCTAATATTTCTTTATATGTCTAACTTGCATTAAATATCTATATAAACTCTTGGATTGAAACTCTGAACCATGGGTTCCAAACAAACTAAATTTACCTCTACAAAAACAATGAATGAACTAATCTCCTCCCTCCATGGAAAGGAAATTTTGGTTAAAACCCGATACTTTGAGAAACTCTTGTTAAAAAGGGTAGGCAGTGTAGAGGATTTTGTATTTCTTAAACGATGTCATGATAATCACATAATTCCAATATTTTCTCAAATTTGACATCCTATTAACCAAAGGAACAAGTCATTTTTCAGCAATACGAGCATTGGACTAGTGAGAAATGAAATCTGGTTTGCCAAGTTGAGCTTGGATCACATATATTTTTGGCGATTAATGGTCCCTAAAGATGGGATTTACATTAAAATTCTAAAATATTGGATTGAAACTCTGAATATCAGGTTCAGAACAAATTGAATTGACCTATGCGAAAACAATGAATGAAACAATCTCCTCCCCCTCTGGAAGGGAAATTTTTGGTTGAAACTTGACACTTTGAAAACTCGGGTTAAAAAGGGAGCACAGGGTAGAAGATTTGATATTTATTAAATGCAATCATGATAATAGTATCATCCCAACATTTCCTTAGATCTGACATACTCTTAACCAAAGGAAAAGGGCATTCTTTAAAAATTCCCTTCCAAATTTTCCAATTCTTCAGGCCAAATTTGGTAACTATGGTTTTAAGATTCTAGGTTCTCCTGATCTCAAAAAAATCTATGGAATAAGGTAGCACCTTGTCTGTATTGAAAATATGTTACCTATAGAAGGGGAAATTTTGTTTCTATCCAAAATATTTGGTCCTAGAAGATTCAAATAATTGCATTCTCCTATATGGAAAGGTTCCCCCTAAAATAATTAACAAAGAAGGGACTCTTTGTGCAAGGTGAACTTTGGGACTATGGTATTAGATATTAGAAGTCTTGGTCCTTTCCTTTACATGAGAAGGGCCTCAATTTAATAATTTCAAATGCTCATCCCTATTAAATATGAACATAAGTTTCATAACAATAGTTTGCAACTTTGGGACATCTCGTCCCTTGCCAAGTCACAAGTTCCTGCTAGTATAGGATTGCAGGTTGTCAGTCTAACTACATGCCATTTCTAGCAAAAAAAAAACAATACTTTGCAACTTATCCAAAGGGATTGGATTTAATGTTATAATAAGTTAATTTGAATTTGTCAATTGGCTCTAGTCAATGTGGTTGTGGGATGGAGTGTTATCCTCTCCACCTAGGTTCTATTATCGTAACTAGCATGTTGAGATCATAATGCGTATATTGTTGTAACAACTTTGACAAAAGAAAAAAAAATCAATTTGGATCATTAGTATTATATGTAAGACAATTGTTTAAGGATATCCTCAATGAAGTATGGGGTGTTGAGGATGAGAAATGAAGTGAATTGATGGTTTGAATTCAATTTGGGACCATAGTGTCCCTTGTCATTTGAGGGGCTTTCCTTGGTTTTCGATTTATTGAGGACTACTTTTGAGGACAAGACTTGTCAAGTATGGTTTTATTATGCACTCTACCTACATCATGGGGTCATTAAAATAGTCTAACATATTTTTTGGAACATTAAGAATACCAAATTTTGGTGGGATCTACTTTTGGCCTCTTGGATTCATATCCTTTGTAGACATTTTTTTGGAAGGATACCCTATTCGAAGATTTTGGTGTTGTTTCCCCATTTCAGTTCCAAGGTGCTTACAATTATATTAGACCAATGTATTTGTATTCCCTCTAGAGGATGAGATGTAATGCAATTTTAATTTACTTGTAGTTTTCTTTAGAATGTGTTTATGGGTTATTGTGTAGTGATCCTTAACCCTTAGACTTGAATCACAAACAAGGTATTCAAACAATATGAATGCAAAAAAACATTTACAAGAGATAATTAAGATGAAATATGTGAAAGATACCCTTGTATTAATAATGATCAGAGAAGAAAACAATGTTCACTTGCCTCTTAAGGTAGGGTGACCTTTCACTAAGCAAAGCTCCAATTACAAAAATACTCAACAAAAACAATCCATGGCCTCCGATCTCTTTATACAGGAAACACTCTAAATACTTATGGTCCTTTGATAAAGAGGGCCCTTTTACATTAATTAAATATCCACTAACTTCCTAATGGACCTAAAGTAGGTAGATTAAGGTAGAACCCTAAAATTCCCTCCCCTTTGAAAAGCAGTGTTGTCCTCAAGGTTAGAGGTGGAGAAAATATTGTTGCAGAATCATTGTTGGTTCCCAAGTGGCATATTTTGGCTGCATATATTTCCACTGGATCAATACTCTTTGAATTGTACAGTGGCACAATTTATTCTCTCTAGTGGCCAATACTACTTTGGGCATGAGCCAAATGGATCCTTCTTCATCAAGTTATGGCAGGTTAGTTTGCACACTGCAATTTGTTCCCACTACCTTCTTTAGACATGACAGATGAAAGATTGCATGAATATTTGAGTGGGTTGGAAGAGCCAGTTTGTAGGAACTTCTCCAATGCACTGGGTGATCTTATAAGGTCCACATAACTTTGGTGCTAACTTCTAGTGGATTTTATTTTTGAGAGAGGTTTGTTTACAGGGTTGAAGGTGAAGAAACACTTAATCCTCTTCTACAAAATAACACTTTGAGTGATGCAAGTCATCTTGTTGCTTCATTATAGTTTGAGACATAACCAAATTGTCCTTAAATGTGTAGAGAAGGGATTCTCTGGTGCAAAGTGTGTTATCTACTGAATGATACTAGGAGGTGTCTGGTAGATAGGAAGCCATTGTTAGGGATTTTAGGCCATTGAGAGCTTCATATGAAGTCATTTTAGTAGCTCCAAAATAAGTGGTATCGTAACACAATTCTAAAGGGAGTAGCCACTATGCCCATTGATATTGCTTTTCTAAAGCGAAGCATTGCAAAGCACTTGTTGACCACTTTTGTTTAACCATCTATTTGGGAATGATACACAATGTACATTTTCAACTGGGAACCTTGAAGTTTCAATATCTCGTTTGAAAATTTACTAGTGTCTTCTTTGATGATATATTAATCTACAACAAAACATGGGAGTCCCATATCTATCATGTTGATAGAGTGGGGTTGCTAGTTATTTCTCAAGCATTTCAAATGTGCTTTTGGGGCTCCAAAATTTGAATACTTGGGTCACATTCCCAGTCAATATGGGGTGCAGGTAGATCCCAAGAAAGTGTAAACTATGCAAGATAAGCCCTACCCAAAGACCTTGAAGAGCTTGCATGGGTTTTTAGGACTTGTGAGATACTACATGAAGTTTGTGAAAAATTATGAAAAATTCCTTGCTCCCTGTTGGATGCAGACAGAATTAGGAAGAAAGGTTAATTTTGGAAGAGAAGCATGCAAGAGGAAAAATACAGCTGGAAGGAAAATAAGCACGCACTCATGCATGGAAGACCTATCGACGTTAGGGTTAGGGTTTTTGTGTTGCATTGCAATGGTTGGTGAGATGAAAATATAAATACGTAGTACTTAGAGGAGAAGGGAGACCAATATAGATGCCTAGAGAGGTATTCAAATACGGACATCCACATAGAGAGACAACAGAGGTCACAGTGAGGAAGAGAATTGTAAGGACAGTATGAGTCATTAAGCTATTGAGTTAGAGAAGGCATGAGCGACTCGATCCCGAGGGTTAGATCGTGGGATGAGGAGCCTGGTGCGATCTATTCATCCTCGTAGGGATCGAGTAGCCTGTGGGAGAGAGGAGGAACTAAGACTGTAACCACGCACGACGTGATATCTTTTTGGAACTATAATAAAATCTTGAGAGTCAGATCTTTGTGGACGTAGCCCAGGAGAGGGTGAACCATGGTAACACTATGTTATGTGACTGAATCAATGTGTCTTTGTGTCTGATTAGTTGATGAATGTTGAATTAATGAAGTAACTAAGGAGATATTATATTCCACATGCATTCATAGAATGAATGTTATACTAGATGTTAAATGAACCGAATAAAGGTTAAGGTGAAAAAACATAGATATCGCTCAATCTCAAGTTGCAAACACCTGAGTATTGCAGCCACCCATAAAGATATCTCGGGTGAGACTGCATAGTGCACTCAGTGTATTGCGTTGCCTTCTGGGTTACCAGAGGGGTTGATAGTCTTTAAGGGATTTTGTTGGGAAGATTTTTAATTTTGAACCAGGGTCAATATGTAATGGTCAATGAGAATCAAGACCAATAAGAGTAGATAGACAGGATGGGAGAAACCAACAAATGGTTCTTTTGTCAACTGATTGGAAGGCAATGGGATTGAGAATATGAGATCTGTGGAAGAAGTGTCAAAACTTAAAAGAATACAGGATCAGACGACCACAAGGTGAAAGAATGTGACTCTAAAAAGGGGATGTTGAGACCGTGAAATCCCATGAAGGTCGATATCAAAAGCTGGTTGAAGACAAAGGAACTAGAGTTTGCACAGAAAGATAATATAAACACGAAGCTAACACTGTGCAAATATCTGGACAAGTACTTATTCACTGACTTGCATGACGTATTTTTCTATCATTTCCCACACATATTGCAAGACTGGATCAAAATATTGAAAGAAAACCATCCTATGAATCGTATCAGATAGCTAGAGTGGAATCATGAAGAGATCGTGAAACTACAACGAGTTGATAATAAGTTTACGTGCGCAGTAGATTTCTGGCTAGACAACATTGTTGCCATATTTATCATAGAGTTTGCAATAGATACAGCAAAGTCATACAGCGCAGCTGAACATGATTCTTGAAGGGACCTCGAGGTAGGTACATCAGATCATTATATACTTCCATTAAGATATTGGTATATAAAAAAGGTGTAATGACAATGGATTCAAGCAGCTAAACTTCCATGCGTGCATGGGGGAAGTGGGGAATCACTGACAAGAAAAGGAGAAATGGAAGGAGAAAGGGATAAAGGAAAGAAGGAGGAGGCCTTGGACCCAATTATGATGGATGACGATAAGATAAAGCGGATCATGGCGATAGCTGGAAGGACGCGTAGTGAAGTACCCTACCAATATAAGGTGAACACCAAGAAGAGAGTCGTAGCCACGAGGGGAGGCTTGGAAAGTGATGAAGAGGAGGTAGAGGATCTCTGGACTATGGAGTTGATTGATGAAATCATGTGCATGACATATGAGAGGAAGATGTGAGGTCCAAGAGCGGGAGTAGAAGGTAGCACTTGTTGGCCCTTGGTTATGGAAGGAAGCGAAGTACAAGGAAGAAAAGGTAAAAAGCGAGCTTCGCGGGAGACACATTGACTGTCACTGTGTCGAAGTGAGAAAAAGAGAAGAAAATATGGAGCAAAGTGAGAAGATAAATTCGTTGGACCAGGAGATCGAGGATGACAGATCAACAAGGAAGATGGATCGAGGACAATTCATAAAGTGGAAAAAGCCATCGTTGGATTCTTTGGAGCATCGCACGAGAAGGAAGGGAAGGTAAGTTGGTGAATCCCAGAAAAAGTGGGTCAAGTTGACCTAGGGTTTTAGACACCTAGGGTTTTGGCACTTAGGTTTCAGCCTAAGGTTTTCAGTGAGGTATTGTAATGTATAAATAAGGGTCAAGAGAACCTAGGTCGGGTTGGTCATTGAGTATTGATACGATATTGTTGTTGATCTAGCTCTATTGCAGGAGAGATTATTTTATTGAGAGAGAGAAGTGTTGAGAGAGAGAGCCTTCTGATATTGTAAGATCTTCATCTGTGTGTGGAGATCAAGTCCTGCAGCTAGGTGCGCAGGAGAGGGAGAGAAAGAGAGAGAAGAAAGAAGATCTGCTAGCTGAGAGCACAGACAAGAATTGTATGCTTTACCTTAATGAATCATAAGCACAGTTATGTGGACATATCCCTAGAGAGAGGGTGAACCATGTATATATCGCGTTGTGTATGTGTGATTGTTGCTTTGATCTCTATTTTTGTTATCTTGTTATTTACATTGCTGTGTTAGATCATATCTATAACTGCACAAGATAGATATAGCCTAATAAGTGATAGGTTCATATTGTATTGGTGTTCTACTAGATCCACTTGATATTCCCCTGGTTGTAGACATCTCTGTCCTGCAACCCCCTCATAGTTGCTTTGGGTGAGACTACATATACTTCGTAGGTGTTGTTGAAAGGGGCAGTAGCTAGGGCTTGTTGGTGTGCTCTTGGAGTGAACCTCAGGTCTACCCCTATGCCAACAAATGGTTCCGTTGTCAGGACAGGAATTTGTGTAAGGGAATGTCAAGGTGGTTCCCATCGAAGACATAGATTCAAAAGTGGATAGAGGATCAAGAGAGGGACTTCACGAAAGCCCAAAACAAAAACCCTAAGTTGAGTACTGAAGATTGGCTACAAAGATACATCTTCACCGACATTCACGATATCTTCTTTGGATGAATCCATCAGGAGATACACGAATGGTTGACTAGGTTAGTTGATACCCATTTTGAGATTAGATCTAGACCTCCTATGGTTTAGACGTCGGTGTTGATCTAGAAGGTTAAGAGACTTGATAATGTTGTATCCAGAGCGGTAGATCACTAGTTTGATAGTACCATTGGAGGGTATATCACTGAATTTGTTCTTGACAGAGTAGAGTCCTATAGCCAAGCCGAGAGATACTTTTTCAAAGGACCCAGAGGGAATTTTTTGCATTTTTTGAAGTTAAGAATCAAGATGCTCTTGCATGAAAACCATATCTTGAAGATATAGTATACCAGCTGGATCTGAAAAGGATAATGTTCAAGAATTCAGACAGCAAAAGTGACACAGAAGCTGGACATATGCGCAGTGGAAAAGTATTCAGAGGGATTCACCTTGAGAACCTGTTTAAGAAAAACTACAGGGAAGAGGCGGATCTGATAAACGAAGAGCACTCAAAACCCACTAGAGCAGAGGAAGAAGTCGCTAAAGAACTTCGTCGAGATGAGCCAGAAACATCAGGAACTGTGTAGACCACTGAATTAAGTAATATCAATCCTCCT
The DNA here is from genome assembly GCA_010110895.2 of Picea sitchensis. Classification (NCBI taxonomy): domain Eukaryota; kingdom Viridiplantae; phylum Streptophyta; class Pinopsida; order Pinales; family Pinaceae; genus Picea; species Picea sitchensis. The sequence goes on along the minus strand of SNQJ01S0010357.1, from coordinate 249,182 downwards.
GTTGTTTCATAAACGCTAAGTAATCAGAATATTCAGAAGCACCAAAGTCCTCAAAGCACTATTACTAGTAGTTCAGCATCTACTAAGACAAGAAATCTAGGCAAATCCATGGTAGATGAGATGAGGCTCCCTATATTTAGAGGAGATGGATTTGAATATCCTGATCAGCACTAGTTCCTATGTGAGGCCGTATGGAACATTAAAAACATCACCGATGAAGTTTTTAAAAGAAACCAATTTAGCACTATGCTGAGGGATCACGCGTTGAGGTGGTACATGAAGCTTGTCCAAGGACTTGTAGAGCCTAAACCACTGAATGAGATAAAGAATGTGTTGATTGCATAGTTTAAGAAACCTAAGTCGGAGTCACAATGTATTATAGAGTTGAAGGAGATCAAGCAGAAAGTAGCTGAACCTATTTGGGAGTTCGATCAGAGATTCAAGACCCTGACAGGCCGACTGAATTTCAAGATCACGAATGAGCAGAACAAAGAATGGTTTATCACTGCTCTTTTACCACATATCAGAGTTCCACTGATGCAGCAGAAGATTTCCTCGCAGGAAAAATCATTGGAGATCACTATGAAGCTTGAATCATCCCCCATGGGAGAATCTAGCTCAGGTATGAGCCAGATCATGAGTCAATTAACTAGTTTGTCTTTGCAGGTCGAGGACATGAAAAAGGACAAAGTAAAATACAAAAGGGAAGACATCTGGTATATCATATGCAAATTAGAATGCCATGACAAGGAGCACTGTCCCCTGTTTCACAAATATTTGGCTTTTGGAGCTCCGAGCCCTTTGAAGCAAGTCACAATACCTAGGTGTGAAGTATGCAGAACTCGACATCACCCTAGTGAGTGCTATTACATGCAGAAGTACATTCAGACACCCACGAACTTGTATTGCACATTCTATAAATCAGTAGGGCATGATGAGAGAGATTGTAGAGATTACGATCTCAGGCATGAAAGATAAAGAGACATATACAAGATCCAAGGTGAAGTACATCAAGAAGGAAACAATGTACAATATAACTCCCCAGGAAGAGGAAACTTCATTCCTCATGGTGGATTCAGAGGATGAGGATGAGGATGAGGTATGGGTCGAGGTCGAGGACAAATAATCTGTTATAACTGCGCACAACCAGGACATCTAGCAAGGGACTTTCAGAACCCTTGTACCACTTGCAGTTATTGCAACTCCTTCGAGCATGTCATTGAGGACTGCCCTGTACTACTAACGAAGCTTTAGGAAAGACGAGGACCTCAGAAGAACCCATAAGTACAACTAATATATGTTGAACCTCGCGAAGCAAACCTTAGAGTCGTTGTTATCACTCGAGGAGGTGTTGCTACAGGAGAAGACAGAGCAGCCCAAGGTAAGACTGCAGAAGGCCCTGGAGTAAGGAAAGTTGCGGAGAAGACCCCAACATTTGATGTTAAGAAAGAAAGACAAATATTTGAGGAGGAAAGAAAAGATTTCAAAGGAGATCAAGGATCTTCATCAAAGACACAACCAGAAATAAGAGAATATGGAATGCCTCGTGCATTTGATTAGTCGGCTTCGCCAAAAGAGGGAAAAGAAGTAAGTAATCTCATCGAATTTTTATACACTTGTATTAAGTTGATTCAGGATGAAAATGTTGTACAAGAATTATAGAACTTAATCAGACATTATGAGATAGGGAAAGTAGACCCCTTTCTAAATAGGGTAGTACACCAAATTGGTAAGAAGATAAGGACAAATAAAGAATTACACTTGAATACTCAGATAGGAGAGTGTGATATAGACTATGTGGTCCTCGACTTAGGGTCGGAGGTCAATGTCATGACAGAAAAAATGTGGGCGCTAATGGGAAAACCCAAGCTGATCTATTCCCCTATCAAGCTTTGCATGGCTAATTAGCAAGTTGTCAGCCTGTTTGGACGGTTGGAACATGTCCCTGTGGACATCGACGAAGTTAGAACATTTGTAGATTTTGAGGTAATTGAAATTGTTGATGACAGCTACCCTTACCTTGCATTGTTAGGAATTGACTGGGCCTTCCATAATTCTATTTTTTTCGACCTAAAGAAGAGGTGTATGACATTTGAAAGAGATGGCCTTCGGTTCATTTCACATTTAGATCTACATGAGGGTCCTCGATATACAGAGCCTATCAGAGAAGAAGATCACGCATACGAACTCGAAAACATATACAAGCTGATAGCCAGACAGCAGGATTACATAAACCCTACAATTGATGGGAATCTGAGTTGGCAAAGTGATAGCACATGTTCATCAGATTCAGAAGAAGCACTGGAGAACTGGATGAACCAGATGTATGAAGTATCCACAAGGAGATGTGCTTGACTCACCAGAGAGGTTCGATGGATTAGTACAACCATATGTAACTTACCTACCTCCAATGTTCTAAATCCTTTAGAATACGTCTTGACGGAATTTGAAGCAGTCGTACCAACACAACAGAGGATGTTGGCTCTAGACGAGGCCCTGAAAGCCACAAAAACAAGATGGTGGGGAACGCATAAAATAAACATCATAGACTGGACACAATGTCGAACCTTGATGACAGCATGGTTCTCAGCACAAGCAGTAAGTTGCGAAGTAAGGTACACAGGTCGAAGTTGACCAAAGGACCATGTGCGAAGCTGTGAAGAGGCCTAGAGTGACATCCCTCAAGAAAAATGGGTGCACAAATTCATTAAGATGTTGAACACGACCCTTATCAATTGGTACCTTCAAGCGGCGTTGTGCCTCGTCACTTCAGATTGGGAAGGTATGATTCAGAATTTTGTAACCACATTTTTATTTGAAAGTGAACATCTTTCAGTAGACCAAGAATTACAGATTGTGAGGCAGAAGGTATTTGAAGAGGCATCTAGCCTCCCTATGGAACAAGAAGAGGACGAATGGACTGTGCCTCTCCAGAAATTGCAGAATTTCTTTAACATCAATGACGATGATGAGGACAATCCATGGAAGGTAAACATCACTAAGACAGAAGTCCAGAGAGATGTGGAAGAACCAAGAGTTGAGCTATCATTTATTGGTCAGGCCATCAAGATCAAAAAGTTCAACATTGGGACAGAGGTGACACCGAAGCTTGCCAATGTCGGAGATTACCGGGATGTTGCCACCATTGACAAGATTAAATTGTTGCACGAATATCAGGACTTGTTTCTGACCAAGTTCACTGATATGAAGGATATAAAAGGGCCTATGGGAGAGATGAGAATACCTTTGAAACCATATGCAAATCCATTCAAGAAAAGACCCTACAAATTGAACCTGAAATACAAGGAAAAAGTGAAGATTGAGCTTGACAGAATGATGGAAGCAGGGATTATTGAACCCGTCGACGAGTCAGAGTGGATCAGCCATATGGTAGTACAAGACAAGAAGACAGGAGAAATATGGATATGTGTGGACCTCAGGAAGTTGAATGATGCATGTCTGCATTATCCTTTTCCTACACCATTCACTGATGAAGTATTAGACAATGTGGGAGGCCAGGAGGTATATTCTTTTACAGATGGATTTTCAGGATACCATCAAATACGGATTGCCAAGGAGGACCACCAAAAGACTACATTTGCCACAGAATGGGGATCCTACCAATATACAGTAATTCCCTTCGGACTGAAGAATGCCCCAGCCATATTTTCCAGGGTGGTGTTCAAAGCGTTCAAAGAATTTTTGCATAAATTTTTAGAAGCCTATTTTGATGGTTGGACTGTGTTTAGTTTGTTGAAAAACCATATTGAATGTCTAAGGATAATGCTGGATAAATGCAGGCAGTGTCAAATTTCTTTAAATATGAAGAAGTGCATCTTCTTCTCACCATTTGGAGTACTATTAGACCATATTGTATGCAAGCAGGGATTGTTGGTTGATCCATCAAAGATTGCAATTATAGTTGATTTTCCACCACCTATTTCATTCAAACAACTACGCATTGTGTTAGGACATACTGGCTATTACAAGAAATTTATTAAAGGCTATGCTCAAATCACAGCATCGATGGACAAGCTATTGAATAAGGACTGCCAGTTTGACTGGATAGATGAATGCCAACAGATCTTGGACACACTGAAACATAAGATGGTCATTGCGCCCATTCTGGTTTTTCCAGATTAGAACAAGGAATTTCATGTGCATGTTGATGCATCTTCTATTGCATTAGGAGCAGTACTGGCACAACCTGGAGAAGGGGATATCGACCATCTTTTAGCTTTCACTAGCAGGAAGCTATCTACAGCTGAAATTAATTATACCACTACAAAGAGAGAAGGACTAGCCATGGTGTATGCACTGCAAAAATTCTGCCACTACTTGTTGCGAGGACACTTTAAAATGTTCACAGACCACTCCGCGTTGAAGTACCTAGTCAATAAGCCAGTGTTGTGGGAGCGAATATGCAGATGGCTTCTGTTGTTCCAAGAATATGATTTTGAAATCATAATCAAGCCAGGACGAATGAACAAGGGCCCTGACCACTTATCAAGGTTGGAACATGGTGAAGAACCCACCATTTTGGAGGATACACTTTCGAATGTACATTTGCTCTCCATTAGAAAGATTGATGACCACTTTGCAGACATAGTCCAGTTCCTGTCAACAGGAATGGCACCTAGAGAGTATACAATTCCCCAAAAGAAACAGCTAGTGGTGTGCATTGTTGACTTCTCACTGATCATTGGTCATCTATACAAGATGGGACCTGATGAGATACTAAGAAGATGTGTTATGGAGACAGAGCACCCACTAATCATTGCAGAAGCTCATAAAGGCATTGCAAGAGGACATTATGCAGGGAAAGAAACTGCGTAGAAGGTTCTACAAGCTAGCCTTTGGTGGCCTACCTTACACATAGATGCTAAAGATTATGCCAGAGCAAGTGATGTATGCCAAAGAGTTGGAAAACCATCCCGAAGAGATGAAATTCCATTAGCACCGCAAATGACCCTACAAGCATTTGAAAAGTGGGCCATTGACTTTGTGGGACCTATAAACCCACTAGGAAAGCACACAGAAGCAAGGTACATTATTACTGCCACCGAATACTTGACCAGATGGGATGAGGCCAGAGTAGTCAAGGACTATAGTGCAACTACAACTGCGCTTTTTATATTTGTTGACATAATAACCAGGTTTGGATGCCTCAAGATCCTTATGAGTGATCAAGGCACACACTTCATCAATAAGACATTTGAAGCCCTCACTGAAGAATTTTCAATCCACCACCAGAAGAGTACACCATACCATCGACAAGCAAATGGAGCGGTTGAAGCATTCAAAAATATCTTGGAGACATCATTGACAAAAATTTAGAGTGTGAATAGGGACGACTGGGATCTAAGAGTACCTGCAGTACTATGGGCCTATAGAACCACTTGCAAGAAATTAACAATGCAAACCCCTTTCAAGTTGGTTTATGGTCTTGAAGGTGTTGTTCCAATGGAATATTTGGCACCAAGCTTAAGGATTGATGTGTTTACAAACATGTATGATATTGGCACTGTTCGCGAGAGGCTTGCATAGTTGGTTGAACTGGAAGAAGACAAATTCATTGTTGGGTTCCATCAGCAAGTTCAGAAGGAAAGAGAGAAGGCCTATCATGACAGACACATCAAGAAGAAGGCATTCAAGAAAGGTGACTTAGTGTTGTTGTATGACAGTAAATTTATTAAACACTCTGGGAAGTTCAGAACGCATTGGCTTGGACCATATGAGATTGCCTATGTTACAGAAGGAGGAGTTACGCAGCTAAAGACATTGAATGGAAAATGGAAGGAAGGATCGGTGAATGGGAGTCGGTTGAATTTGTACTATGACAACCAGTTTCCTCGCATCTCTCAGTAGGAGCAAGGAGAAAAGGGTCTAGGTACCAGGTGCAGTTGAAACTGGGTACCAGACATAGAAAAGATAGTCTTCACAAGAAGGGAGATGAGGCACAAAGAAGAAATCCAAGTTTGCACTGTGCAGTCCAAGTCGAAGCAAAACAAGGGAACCAGATCCAAAGTTCCTCGGGATGAGTCACAGGTGAGTGTTGGGGGGCTTTTGGCCCTTTTTTACGGAAGGAAGTGAAGTACAAGGAAGAAAAGGTAAAAAGCGATCTTCGCGGGAGGAATAGTGATTGTCACTGGGTCGAAGTGAGAAAAAGAGCAGAAAAGATGGAGCGAAGTGAAGAAAAGCAATTCGTTGTATGAGGAGATCGAGGATGACAGATTAGCAAGGAAGATGAATCGAGGACAACTCAGAAAGTGGAAAAATCCATCGTTGGATGCTTTGGATCACTGCGCAAGAAGGAAGGGAAGGCAAGCTGGCGAAGCCCGGAAAAAGTGGGTCAAGCTGACCTAGGGTTTTAGACACCTAGGATTTTGGTATCTAGGGTTTTGGCACTTAGGTTTCAGCCTAAGGCTGTTGATGAGGTATTGTAATGTATAAATAAAGGTCAAGAGGACCTGGGTCGAGTTGGTCATTGAGTATTGATACAATATTGTTGTTGATCTATCTCTATTTTGGGAGAGATTATTGTATTGAGAGAGAGAAGTGTTGAGAGAAAGAGCCTTCTGGTATTGTAAGATCTTCAGTTGTGTACGAAGATCAAGTCCTGCAGCTGGGTGCGCAAGAGAGGGGAGAGAAAGAGAGAGAAGAAAGAAGATCTACTAGCTGAGAGCGCAGACAAGAACTGTATGCTTTACCTTAATGAATCGTAAGCACATTTATGAGGATGTAGCCCTAGAGAGAGGGTGAACCACATATATCTCATGTTGTGTATGTGTGATTGTTTCTTTGATCTTTGTTGTTGTTATCTTGTTATTTACATTGCTGTGTTAGATCGGATCTATAACTGCGCATGAGAGATCTAGCCTGATAAGTGATAGGTGCATGTTGTGTTGTTGTTCTACTAGATCCACTTGATATTCCCTGGTTGTAGACATCTCTGTCCTGCAACCCCCTCATAGTTGCTTCGGGTGAGACTGCATCTGCTTCGCAGGTGTTTCCGAAAGGGCCAGTAGCTAGGGCGTGTTGGTGCGCTCTTGGAGTGAACCTCGGGTCTACCCCTGTGCCAATAGCACTCCTATCCATATCAGTGTTAGTGTGGAACCCATAAACCCATGTGCGACTAATACACCAAGAAGAACACCATCATTTAGACAACCAAATTTTGGGAGAAGGAAGACAACGGGAAGTACATCTACACAAGGAAAAACAACCGGGGGAGCTAGTTCATGAAGAAGTATTCAAGTATCTACATCACACGGAGGTAGTAGTTCAACATTTAATATGACAGGACAAGATCCAACCATCAGGTTACCAAAATTTAAAGGAGAAGCGTCGGAGGACCCGGAGAAGCACATGTTTATCTGTGAAAATATTTGGGAATCAAAACAAATCACAGATGAGGACACTAAATTGGCACAGTTAGATATCAAATTAAGAGATCGCGCACTGGATTGGTATATGATTTTAGATGCAAATATTCCACCAAGAACCACCAAAATGATTGGAGATATCAAGAAGTTGTTGATAAATGAACTCTAGAAGCCGAGGTTAGAAGACCAATACATGAATGAGATGATAGAGATTAGACAGAAACCAGGATAATATGTATGGGATATTGACCAAAGATTCAAATGACTGAAAGGAAATATGAAATATGTCATGACATATATGCAGCATAGGCATTTGTTCGTCAATTCACTATTACCACACTTGAAATATCCACTGCGACAATACAAGTTTCAGACGCAAGCAGAGGCTCTGCAGGAAGCCCTGCAACTGGAAGAGAACCAATATCAGAAGACAAATCCATCTATCGAGGAGATGAAGGAAGATATGAATAATTTAATATTCCATCTAAACCGGAATAAGAACAAGGACAAAAGAGAATTTGTTTGGTGTACCACATGTAGGATAGAAGGACACCATAAAAATAAATGTCCAACATTCGCGCAGTACATGGAAGCAGGAATGCCAAACTCGTTACCAACAGGAGGACTATGGTGTGAGATCTGTAAAAAATAGGGTCATGATCCATACCACTTCCCAATCATGCAGAAGTACCAGACAGTGTCGAAGATCTCGTATTGCAACTTTTGAAAGTCACTAGGTCGTGACGACAAAGATTCCAGAACCATGGATTTGATGAGGGAAAAAACATCAGATGCATATAGGGTGCAAGAAGAAATGATGACTGGGAAATCTGCACCCCAGTTTAATCAAGTACCAACCTCGTACAACATTGTGCAGCCACAATACAACACCACGCAGCGACATTATAATACCACACAGTATAACTAGGTGCCTCAGTATAATGCACCATGAGGGGATCGAGTTGGCTACAAAGGCAGAGGAAGACAAAGAGGAGGCTTTGGAAGAGGTAGAGGACCAGTGGTATGTCACAATTTTCAACAACCAAGACACTATGCGAGAGAATGTCCACTTCCACGATCGACATGTATGTATTGTCACTCATCAGATCATGACATAGAATAATGTCCTACGTTATTAGGGAAGATCTAGGAAAAGAGGAATCAAAACAATCATAATATTTAGTGGATTTCAGCGGAAGCGAGACATGAAGGAAGAAACATCAACATAGTTACACGTGGAGGATCTAAAATAGGAAACGACGCAGTACGACAAGAGCCAGCACAACACCAATTGGTGAAGAAGAATGTTGAACCAAGGAAGAAGTTTGATGCACAAAACGAGAAGGAGATATTCAAGAAAGCTAGACAAGAATTCTTTAGGCCAGACATTATGTCGACATCAACCACGCAACATAGTAAGGAAGTACCAAAGTACGATATGCCTCCATCGTTGGATCACACCAACGAAACATAGCCCCTAGGACAAGTAAGTACGATTAAAGGATTTTTGAAATCATGTGTAAAACTACTAAATGATCCATCCTCTGTCAAAGTATTACAAAATATGCTAGAAATATGTAGTGTAGAGGAAGAAGGAAAGTTAGAACAAAAAACAGTTAATCACCTACATACAAGAAGAAGAACAAGTAGGGAGTTTAGGTTGAACTCCAACATTGGATATTTCAACATGGGATATATTATATTGAATTTAGGATCTGAAGTCAATCTATTACCCAAGAAAACATGGCAATGTATGGGAGAGCCCACATTAGGATATTCATCGGTTCAGTTGAAACTAGCAAATCAACACAATGTTATACCAATTGGAAGACTAAAAGGAGTGATAGTAGACCTAGATGGAGTGCAGACTAAATTCGACTTTGAAGTAATCAAGATAGTGGACGACACAACACCTTATCCAGCATTGCTCGGCTTGGATTGGGCATTTGATAACTAGGCCATAATAAACTTAAATACAAGGAAAATGACCTTCGAGTCAGGATAATACAGAGTCATTGCGCCATTGGACCCATCATAAGGGGAAAGGTTCGTAGATTCTACTTGCTTAGACCTGGAGGAAATTAACTAGTTGTACAGAACAACTGCGCGAGATGAATATTACGTGAACCCAACTACGGATGGGGTACTCAGTTGGAGGAACATCACCTCATGTGCGTCAGACTCGGATACAGGCTTAGAAAATTGGCAATAGAGGTTACATGAAGTTTCCATAAGAAGATACACAAGATTAGACCGCGTAGTAAGATGGGTAGGTACGGAGATAAGGGAACCACCCAGCTTCCAGGGAGTGAACGATCTATAAGATTTCTTGACAGGGTATGAAGATGAAGTGTTAGAAAATCAAAGACTCTTAGCCCTAGACATAGAACTCAAGGCAACACATGTGAGATGGTGGGGTGCACACAAAGCTACAGTCAAGGACTGGTATCAATGTAAGTGGTTACTACACATTAGGTTTGGAGCAGAACAAGGAAGCAACCAACGGAAGAAATATGATGGACAGGAGGCACCATTGGGACACTTGGAGAGGTGTAGAACGTTGTGGAAAATGACACCACTGGAAGAATGACCTCACCATTTCGTGCACACATTAGACAGCATCCCAACGAACTGGTATACAGTCCAGGAATTATGCAGAGAAACTATGAGTTGGACAGTATTACAACAGAACTTTACAGTCACTTTCTCATTTGAGCATGAGAACCCCAACATAGATGCAACATTTAAACAAATAACAAGGGCAATATTCATTAAGGAACCAGAAGTTGAACTCATAATAGAAGAACAACAGCAAAACAGATAGACAGTGAAAGAACTATTGTCATGCTACCATGTGCAGGAAGAAGAACCAGATGAAGATGACCCGCATGATATTCAGATTGAGGAAGTTGAAGGAGAGAGAGAAGTGGAAGGTCCACCTCTGGAATCAAAAGTGATTTTTGTGCTGATCAAGGTGAAGAAAGTCAACATCGTGGTAGTTGAGAATCCCAAAATGGCCACCATTGGAGACTATTGGGATGAGAAAACAGTAGAAAGTATAACAGAGTTATTGTGTGAGTGCAGCGACCTATTCCCAACAATGTTCACAGAGATGAAAGGAACAGCGGGAGAGCTAGGTGAAATGAAAATACTGCTCAGAGTTGAGGCAAGACCAATCAGACAGCGACCATACAGACTAAACCCAATTTATAAGAAAAAAGTCAAAGTTGATATCGATAGGATGTTGGAGGCTGGAATCATAGAACCTGTAGAAGAATTTGAATGGATAATCCCAATGGTAGTTCAGGAGAAGAAACAAGGGGGGATAAGAATATGCGTCAACTTGAGGAAGTTGAATGATGTGTGCGTACATGACCCGTTCCCTACCCCGTTCACAGATGAAGTCTTGGAGAATGTAGGAGGACAGGAAGCTTATTCATTCACCGATGGATTCTCAGGATACCATCAGATCAAGATAGCACCAGAAGACAGATACAAGACCACTTTTTCCATGGAATGGGGATCCTACCAGTATACAGTCATGCCATTTGAACTGAAGAATGAACCAGCAATATTTTCCAAAGTAGTCATAGATGCATTTAAAGAATTTGTCCACCAATTCCTAAAGGTATATCTGGACGATTGGACAGTCTATAGTTTGTTGAAAGACCATGTAGAGGTCTTATGACTGATGTTAGAAAGATGCAGGAATTGCTAGATATTGTTAAATATCAAGAAGTACATATTTGGAACACCTTTTGGGATACTATTGGGCCATATAGTATGCAAGCAAGGATTACTAGTAGATCATGTCAAGATTACAGTAATTGTTAACTTTCCACCACCAAAGAGAGACTGTCAATTGAGAGCGACATTGGGACACACAAAATACTACTTGAAATTTATAAAGGGGTATGCACAGATCACTGTGCCAATGGAGAAATTGCTAAGAAAAGACAACAAGTTTCAGTGGAATGAGGAATGTCAGTGCGGATTGGAAACACTGAAAGAGAATATGGTAATCGCACCAATACTGGTATTCCTCGATTGGGAAAAGAAATTCCACGTACATGTAGATGCATCAACCATATCACTTGGAGCTATTTTGGCACAACCAGGAGTAGGATGATTGGACCATCCTATAGAATTTGCTAGCAGAAAACTGTCAAAATCGGAGCAGAACTACAACACTATAGAAAGGGAAGGCTTAGCTATGGTCTACGCAATTCAGAAGTTCAGGAATTATTTATTGGGAAAACATTTCAAGATGTTCACGGACCATTCAGTGTTGAAATACCTCGTCAACAAGCCAGTGTTGGGGGGGAGAATTTGTATATGGTTATTGTTGTTCCAGGAGTTTGACTTCGAAGTGATAGTCAAGCCAGGAAATTTGAACATAGGACCTGATCACCTGTCGAGGATCACTAATGGGGAGGAACTTACAAATCTAGAGGACAAATTTCTGGATGCACAGTTATTTTCAGTTTAGATAGCCAATGAATACTTCGCAGACATCATCTAGTACTTGAGTATAGGGACTGTGCCACTGGAATTCAACACTGCGCAAAGGAAAATTTGTGTAGTCAAGGCTACAGACTACCAATTGATTGCAGGACACTTATACAAAATGGGTGCACATAGCATCTTGAGAAGATGTGTGCTAGAACATGAAATACCTAGCCAATGAATACTTCGCAGACATCATCTAGTACTTGAGTATAGGGACTGTGCCACTGCAATTCAACACTGCGCAAAGGAAAATTTGTGTAGTCAAGGCTACAGACTACCAATTGATTGCAGGACACTTATACAAAATGGGTGCACATAGCATCTTGAGAAGATGTGTGCTAGAAAATGAAAGACCTAGCCAATGAATACTTCGCAGACATCATCTAGTACTTGAGTATAGGGACTGTGCCACTGGAATTCAACACTGCGCAAAGGAAAATTTGTGTAGTCAAGGCTACAGACTACCAATTGATTGCAGGACACTTATACAAAATGGGTGCACATAGCATCTTGAGAAGATGTGTGCTAGAACATGAAATACCTAGCCAATGAATACTTCGCAGACATCATCTAGTACTTGAGTATAGGGACTGTGCCACTGCAATTCAACACTGCGCAAAGGAAAATTTGTGTAGTCAAGGCTACAGACTACCAATTGATTGCAGGACACTTATACAAAATGGGTGCACATAGCATCTTGAGAAGATGTGTGCTAGAACATGAAAGACCTAGAATTTTAACAGAAGCCCATGAGGGAATAGCAGGAGGACATTATGTAAGCAAAGCTACCATGCAAAAGGTATTGTGTGTAGGACTATGGTGGTCTACCATGCACAGAGACTCAAAGGACAACTGCCAAATATGTGATGTGTGTCAGAGGGTTGGTAAACCGAATAGAAGGGACGATATGCCCATGCGACCACAAGTAACTTTGCAAGTATGTGAAAAATGGGCGATAGATTTTGTGGGACCAATTAACCCACCAAAAAAAAGGTCAGGAGCAAGGTACCTTATCACTGCGACAGAATATCTGACAAGATGGACAGAAGCAGCACTAGTAAAATATTGCAATGCGGAGATAGCAACACACTTCCTGTTTGAGCAAGTGATCACTAGATTTGGTTGTCCGAGGATTTTGATGAGTGACCAAGGCACTCACTTTATTAACAGTACTATTAAGGCTATGACTGAGGAATTTGAAGTTCATCATCAAAAGAGTACACCATATCATCCTCAAGCAAATGGAACAGTGGAATCCTTTAACAAAATCCTTGAAAATGCACTGACGAATATCTACAACGTTAATAGGGATGATTGAGACCTAAAGATACCATCAGTATTGTGGGCATACAAGACCACATGCAAGAAATTGATAGGACAAACACCATTCATATTGGTGTATGGATAAGAAGTTGTGGTGCCATTATAATTTTTGGTACCTAGTATGCGCATAGCAGCAATTACAGACATGACAGAACGAGGCATGGTACAGGAAAGGTTGAATCAGTTGATGATCATGGAGGAAGATAGGATTCTAGCAGGGTTTCACCAGGAAGTCCAGAAAGCAACAAACAAAGTTTGGCATGACAGACATATCAAAAGGAAGGGTTTCAAGGAAGGATACTTAGTCTTGTTGTATGACAGTAAATCCCTTCAGCACCCAGGAAAACTCAGGATGCATTGGTTAGGACCATATGAAGTGAAGACTGTCACAGACGGGGAAGTCGTACAATTGAAGGATATAGGAGGAAAAAAACTCAAAGGGATGATCAATGGGAGTCGTCTGAAATATTGTGTCGAACATCAAAATCTAACAACAAAATCATAGGGAGACAAGAAGAGAATGAGTGCGCACACTCTAAAATTCCATCACGATGGAGGAAAAGGCCAACGGTCACTACAAAGTGGGAAACAATGGGAAAGCGTAAAAAGCGAGAAAGAAGGATATGACAAATAACCACCAACAAACGATGACTATCAAACTTTAATAACAAAACTAACTGACGGGACACCGCATGAATCACGCCAACTGGTGATGACAAGGGAATTCAATAGAAAGTACACAGGAAGTTTCGGTTCAATTAAAATGCAAATTGGGTAACGTCTCCAAAAATCTTCACACGATTCCTATATAAGTCAGTACGCGGGATTGGGGATGTTATTGAGGAATTAAGAAAAGCGGAGATCAATAGAGTATACAGTGTCGAGAGTTTGTAGAGGTTAAATAGGTCACTACATTCGGTGAACAACAACCTGAAAACCATGGCACCAACCAAACAGGGAGAACCGAACCAAACTGGCAGATGGCCTCGAAGCAACGACAGATCCTCACCGCAAGCACAAGGAAGTGAACAGAAACCACTTCAGCCTCCAGAAGTCGTCAATGTGGATGAAATATTTTCGCCCGATATGACACCAGGAAGCCCCACACCTCTTGTGGAGGAAACACAGTAGACAACAGCAGTGGGCATGGGCATGGATGTACCAGAAGGGGGATAGGGACAACAGGTTGAGGACGAAGGCAATCATCTACACTCTGGAAACCTTGAAGAAGGCCTAAAAGTTAATGGGGCGGTCATGAACCAGGAAGAAACAACCACACCAGAAAGGTCACACGCAACCATGTCGGAACATCCATAGGATGGCACAGTGGAAGATGTCATCGGCTGACCAAATGAGTATGCAGTAGAGTGAACAATGGAGGCTAGAACCTCGAGTCAGTCAACACAACGGAAGGGAAAGAAGGTAGTACCAATGTCACCACACAGGTAATCCACGAGAGCCATTATCTTGTCGCGCATTCTGGAAGGTGTACGTATAGAAGGAAATATGTTAGGCCACGTGGATAAATTGAGGTACTCATACCATGACGTGAAGAACACGGACAAGTTTCTAGAGTTCACCCAGAAATTTTACCTACAGACTGTGGGTATAGGACCCTTTGGCAAACCTATTAACCAACCAGTCCAATGGGCAATCAGACTGGCCAAAAATGGTATTTTATGCCTGTTGGACATCCCGCACTTTGGGAGGGGCCAATACACAAACAACTACGTCAAGCAGCTGATGGCAGTCACCCATGGAGGATACCTGTGGCTAGAACAGCTCATCTCAATAGATGTAGATATTATTGCATACATAACAGGGCTTCCATCATTGGGGGAGGGTCTCGCGTAGTTCCTTGAGGACAAGACGAAGGAGAAAGCACTGTCCAAGGAAATGAAGAAGAAGTATAGTACCAAAAGGGGGTCATGTAGAATCATAATCAAGTGTATTAGTGATGCAGTGAAAAGAATGACCATGAAAGTTATGGAATGCAAATTACTCAGGAAATGATGCAAGGAGGAATTCCATGTCGGGGTTGTTGTAGGTGCAGCACAATGTGTGGAGGGAACCACACTCAGTTGGGCCTCGTATTTGTTGAATCTGTTCCTGGACGACTGCAAGGACGGGAGGATCTAGGTACAAAATTTCCCTATTCATGGATACTCATCCTGATAGCCTTGATCGGATGGAAGGAGCTGAAGTATTCATTCTTTTCCACTAGACCCAATACTTACCATGCAGTGTGATACCTATCGATGGGGTCTGCTTCGGACCCCAAGAATAGAAAGGTGAATGTAGCCATATTTGAAGGATATCACAACGACCTACATGAGAGCATATCCAACACTTGGAGGGTGACACCGAAATAAATCACACAGTATCAGGACATAGACAACTTCAAAAAAACTAGACATGCAATGTGGATACAGGCACGGAAGGATCTCGACAATCAATGGCTACAACTGCGCTACTACATCAATAAGGTGGACATAGAAATGGCCATCAAATATTGGGCTGATGACTGGAGGATTCTTTTCCTGAATCAATAAATTCCCGCATGAACGGAGGAGGAGGTAGGATAGGGACAGACACTTGTCGAAGAGGTAACAGTTCCCAAGAAGTTGAGGATAGGTCAGAACAAGGCGCAACAAAAAAAAGAGGGGGCGTCCAAGAAAGGCACCCAAGCGGGGAAGAAGAACAACACACAAGCGCCACAGGTATAGGAGAAACAGACTGAGACAACACAGGGAACCACATCAAGTGATACTCAGCAGGAGTAATGCCAAACCAAGAGGCCAGTCATCCAAACAGGGGGTGCGCAGAAGAAAGCTAAGGTGCACAGAACACCCCCATAATACATGATCATAGAGGACGGTGCAGACATGGTGGCCCAAATGGTTCAGGATCGCACAATGGAGGATTTTGACAATGCTCAGCGCCAAAGGGACAGGATTGAGGAGGAGATGGAATATATGTGGTAGCTCCTCCAGCAACTCAGAGAAGCACAGGGGGTCAGCGACAGCATAGGAACAGTCCCATCAACATCATAGATAGGAGGTGAAGTTGGATCAAGTGAGCAGGACAGGATCTAGATGACCGCACAACCGAGCTCGACATTTCATGTCACACCCAACATGTTGCGCATGGAAGAAATCATGGGGAAGACACCCCTAAAGGACTTGGCCCAAATACAGTTGGTATTGACACAGATACCAACCAAGGCCTTGTATAAACAACAAGTCAGCGTCGCACAGGAGGTGCAGTCACGCGCATGCACAGACGCAGCAGAATTGTAGCAGACAAAGGACAATCAGGATGAGTTGGAATTGGTACTCGAGCAGGATAAGCTTGAGACCAAAGATGAAAATGACCATTCAGATAGGATGGAGCAGGGATTGGTCATAGCCTATGAGAAAATCCCAAAGAGAGTGCAGATGGAAGAACTCAGGGTAACACATAAGATTGATCAAATTGTGCAGACAATATATCAATACAAACAGGAGATCGAGCATGATCCGGATTATTTTCGGCACGAAATGAGAGCGGAGATACAATAAAAAAATGCACAGAGATATTGCAGATATTCAATAATATAACAGAAATGTATCAGAGATGCAACCATAAACATAGATATACAGTAATACAGGATTTCTATTAATCAGAGAAATGTACAGAGACTGTAAAAATACAGAGTGAAAGACTCGCTAGAATGGTGGAAGCTTGTCTCTGAGAAGAGATGCAACGGCTACTCACATTCGCAAGAAGATGATTAAAATGAGGCTCTGAAGGCATTTTTACAATAAACGGGAATGCAAAAGGTCCTAGACATCCAAAAACCTAACCCTAGGAGATGAAGCGCCAAAAGTCATGTGGGCCCCGTTTGGGTAAGTGAGTACATCAACTTCCCAGGGTCGTAACTTTTGCATACGATCTCCGTTTTAGGCGTGTTATAGCTCGTTGGAAAGGTATCATCGAGGATATTCATTTTTGGGGCTCAATTATGCCTTCAACTATCATTGAGAACCTCGATCTCGAAAAACATTCATTTAGGCCCTCAAAATGGCCCCAGAAGTTAAAACCTGCTAAAAATAGTAAATTGCCAAAATTGCTAGAAAACAGTTTTGAGCCAGTCAGAAAAGGTGGGTGGCCACCGATATCCACCTGCATCAATCCTCCCTCCTTAGGAAACAATGGTCTCCATTGCATTGAGTTCCCAGGGGAGAGGGGAAAGTGTTTGTTGGATCTGCATCTGGGTGAGCTGTTTGTATTGTTGGAGACGTCGCGTTGTTTGGTTTGTGGAAGTCTTTCATGAACCTGTTGAAGTTGAGGTTGTTCAACAATTCAAGCTACATGAGAGGAAGGTGTGTAGAAGGAATTTTTGTGCTTTCCTGCAACCTTGTCGACCTGCTTCTGTTGGATAGAAGGTGCAGGGGGCGAAACCGTAGTGGTTGCAATGTCCTTTTGTTCCCCTTTCG
>SNQJ01S0010357.1:212562-231477 GCA_010110895.2 Picea sitchensis | reverse complement strand
ACCTTCATTTAGGCCCTCAAAATGGCCCCGGAAGTTAAAACCTGCTAAAAATAGTAAATTGCCAAAATTGCCAGAAAACAGTTTTGAGCTAGTCGGAAAAGGTGGGTGGCCACCGATATCCACCTGGATCATATCACCTTCAGGAGAAACTCATACCTACCACTGCACCATAGGTGAAGGAGCAGAGGAAGTAGGAGGAAACAACATAAATAAAGGAGATAGAGTGACAAGTCCATGCGGCAGCCGACTTGTTTGAGAAGGCATCACAGCTTTGGACAAAGATGGAAGAGGATCAACAGGTCCAGCAGTGGGACCAGGAAGAATAAAGGATAAGCGCAGCTATCTAGTACCTCAAGCAGAGGAAAAAGGCAATGTCGATCATGGATCGTGTCAAAGGAGCACAGGATATGAATAAACTGCAGGCAGAACTCATAGTTGTGCAAACACAGAAAAAGGAGCGCCAAGTTAAAATGGAACCACTCCAGGAGTGAGCAGCAAAGGTCATTGCATAGGTGGAACACACAAAGAAGAACATGGCACAAAATCAGGCAGAGTGTGCAGGGATGGTCAGCGACGCAATTGCAGTGCAGGTATTGGATGCACTCAAGGAGAAGACCACGCAGGCCCAAATGCAAGCGAAGGAGCTCACGGAGAAGTTTCAGACGATCGCAGGAGAAATCAACAAAGCGCACAAGGTTTAGGTGGCTCGAGACGAGCCACATGTCAGTGTTGGGGGGCTGTTGGATGCAGACCGAATTAGGAAGAAATGGTTTTTTTGGAAGAGAAGCATGTAAGAGGAAAAAGACAGCTGGAAGGAAAATAAGCACGCACATGCATGGAAGACATAATGATACTAGGGTTAGGGGTTTTGTCATGCATTGTAATGGCTGGTGAGGCAAAAATATAAATAAGTAGTACTTAGAGGAGAAGAGATACCAAGAAAGATGCCTAGAGAGGTATGTAGATATGAACATACACATAGAGAGACAATAGATGTCACAGCAAGGAAGAGAATTGTAAGAACTATATGAGTCATTAAGTTGGTGAGCTAGAGAAGGCACGAGTGAGTCGATCCCGAGGTTTAGATTGTAGGTTGAGGAGCCTTGTGAAATCTATTCAGCCTTGCAGGGATCAAGGAGCATGTGGGAGAGAGGAGGAACTAAGACTATAACCATGTGCAACATGATATATTTTTGGAACTATAATAAAATCCTGAGAAATAGATCTTTGTGGATGTAGCCCAGGAGGGGGTGAACCACGGTAACACTATGTTATGTGACTGAATGAATATGTTGTTGCGTTTGATTAGTTGATGAATGTTTAATGAGTGAAGTAACTAAGTAGATCTGATATTCCACATGCATGCATATAATGAATGGTATAAAAGATGTTAAATGAGATGAATAAAGGTTAAGGTGAACAAACATAGATCTCACTCAGTCTCAGGTTGCAAACACCTAAGTATTGAAGCCACCCATAGAGCTATCTCAGGTGAGACTGCACAGTCCACTTCGTTTATTGCATTGCCTTCTGGGTTACCAGAGGGGCCAATAGTCTTTAAGGGATTTTGTTGGGAAGATTCTTAGTTATGAACTAGGGTCAATCTGTAATGGTCAATGATAATCAAGACCAATAGGAGTAGATAGACAGAAGGGGAGAAACCAACACTCCCTTAACAACATTGCTAAAAAATAATGCCTTTGTATGGAGTGAGGTTGTTGATCAAGCCTTCTAGCCTTAAAGGGTTCCATGTGCTCTACTCAAGTCCTAGTAGTGAGAGTAGCACAAAATTGTGTAGGAAGGGTCACAAAATCTTGTTCATGAGGCTTTCAAAGGTGGGTGGAGAATTTCAAAGTCCAAATGGTATTGGATAAAAACTCATAATGACCTCCATGTGTGTGGAAAAAAAAATTATGAATGTCTATCTCCTTCATCCATATTTGGTGGTACCCTAAACAAAGGTCTAGTTTAGTGAATAACTTCACTCCATGAATCCCGTCCAAGAGATCATCAATACATGGAATGGGAATATTTTCCTTGATGGTCCACTTATTGAGAGCCTGAAAAATTAAGACACATGTGTCAATTTCCTTCTTTCTTTAATACCATAACCACAAGTGATGAGTAAGGGCTAGTATTGGTATGTATGACTAGCCTCTAAAAGTCCATGGATGATCTATTTTATTTCATTCTTTTGTGCAAAGGGATTCCTATAATAATGCACATTGGGTGGTTGACTACCTGGAACCAAGGGGTTTCCATGGTCATGTTCACCTCATGAAGGTGGTAGACCACCAAGCATTTCAAATTCCTTTTGATGTTTAGTTAGGAACAATTGAAAATCAAGGTGAATCTCCTATAATGCCTTAGTGACCCCTCTTAATAACTTCTCCATATGATGAGAGATAATAATTTGAAGTGAACCAACTATAGGCCCTTTGAGGGTGTGTTCTACTCTTCCTTAGTGAAGCTCATATATAGGTCCTTTAAATCCATGGTGACAGGTCCCAAAGTTCATAACCATTATAAACCAAGAACTACATCACAACCACCCATTTCAATAGAAAACAAGTGATATTTGAGATGATACTCTCCCATTTGAAATTTCACATTTTCACATCGACCTCCCCATTTCATCATACCTCCATTTTCTATCATAATTTAAAAATTAGGTATGGCATGGACATAAAAATTAGTTTCTTCATCCACACTCCACCGGATAAAATTGTGGGTGATGCCACTATCAATCAAAATAATCACCTTCTGGTTCTTGATGTAACCAATCAACTTCAAAGTTTGGGATGTAGTAAAACCAGATAAATCATGGAGAGAAATTTGGGGTTCCCAAAATGGAGGTTGTAAGGTTAGGTCTTCTTAAGGATGAGGGGTTGATTCTTCACATTTCGAGTCATTAGTTTCTTTGATGTGGATTTACTTTGATTGGCCTTGGGGGGAGACATCCATTTGAAATAATTTATGTTCTTTACATTTTTCCCTTTGAAATACTTCCCATCACAATTATAATAGAGTTGTAGTGATCCATATGGATCTTGGTGGCCATCCACCTTTTCCACTGAATCACCATTTTGAGCCTATGGTTTTGATAAACCATGATATTCACCCTTGTGATGGGGAATAGAATGTAATGTCATATTCATTTGTTAATTACAGACATCATGTAATGATTTCCTAGTGGTATTAATTACATGTATACAACATAGCGTTAATGCATCGGATCCCATTAGAACTCCAGAGTTAAGCATGCTCAAGATAGAGTAGTACTAGGATGGGTGACCACTCGAGAAGTCCTGGTGTTTTACATGCCTATGGAATTTTATAAACTTAGTGCAATTTATCCCACATGCATCATGGGAATTGATCTCCTCTCACTCTCTCATATATAATCGAGGTGAAGGAGGCCCTTTAATCATGTGATGGAGTGTGATGTAAATATTGTTGCTAATGAAGCGTAGTCAACATCTCTTTCTTTTCAGAGATAAGCTACCCCATTCTGTCAGCTTTTGTTCTACAATGTTTTTATCTCTCTTGTTCATTAATAGAAGTTTGTTTTCACTATATTTATGTGTTATCTGCATTATCTCTGTGTATTTCCTTATTATATATCAATTATATTTGTGTATTCATGTTGTTCTCAAAATAATCTAGATCAGTGGTATAAGAGCAGGCTGCTCTTTGTTGTTTCTCAGAGTAGATCCCCGAAGCGGTTAGGGTATAGAGAGTTGGGTCTCGAGCTAATTTCACTTGAGGACAACTACTCTCACCAGTCCAAGCAACCTCCCATGGTGGAAGAAAAGAGAGATGACAAAGCAGGATATCCTTTCAATACGTTGCTCGAGGAAGCCTTCGTGCGATAGAGGAACGAGATGATGGACAACTTTGCTTAGATTCTTCGAAGACTACCAATGGCGATGGTTGAGGCATCTTCGACAAGAATCCATTTTGCAAGTGAGACACCCTTCAAGGTACAATTCAATTTTGATATCCCCTTATTTGAAGGCCAGATAGATGTAGATGCTCTAGAAAAATGGTTGAATATTCTAGAAGGTTATTACTCTGTCCAAAAAAAATATGACAGTGAAAATATCACCTCTTCACTCCTTAAATCCCTTCCTCATGTCATAGCTTGGTGGGAAGGTTACTGGGAGAGGTACACCGTAGATGAATCTATACTATTTGGGAGAGAACCCACTTGGGAGACCTTTGTAGATGCCCTAAAGGAGGAATTTTATCCCGTCGGAAACTATGATGACCGATACATGAGATAGACAACTCTACATCAGAAAAGAGACTAGACGGTGTTGGAGTACACTAATATATTTCATACCTTGCGCTAAGAGCTGGGTATCAAAGACTTTGAACAACACTTAGTTTTGAAGTACCGCAGTGGTCTACACAGGTACATCCAAACAAAGATGGATTTATTAGACATCTCATCACTGGGAGATGCTTATCGATATACAGTCAAAATTGAGCAGAAATTCAAGCAACAGAGTAAGTGGGAGAAGCATGGAAAAGGAAAATATAACTCACATAATCAAGGACAGATCAAGGAAGACCAACCTCAAGAGAGCTTGTCCCAGATGTAGGAAAAGAATGGTAATGGGAATTCTAAGAAAGATATTGGAAAGTGTTGTGAGTTCCACAACAGCCCTTGGCACAACAATGATTAATGTCGCTCAATACAGTCATTGGTGGTCGAGCTCAAAGACAAAGATTTGAACCTCGACTTGGACCCTGGTTTAGAAAATAATAAAAGGAGACATATCATTGATGAAGAACCCACTGTTATTGTCGCAACTACACAAATCCAACCAGAAGAGGATCCTGAGGTGGGGGAGCGACTCTTCCATTCACAAATGTGGGTGAAGGGGACCCCACTACATTTTATTGTTGATAGCGAAAGCCAAAATAACGCCATCTCAACAGAGGTTGTCAATAAATTGGATTTTCCAAAAACACCACACCCGCAGCCATAAAACATTGGGTGGCTTCGCCAGGGTCAAGATATTTGTGTCAGCCGGTAGTGTCGCATGTTCTATGGCATCAAGCCCTTCAAGGATGAGGTATTGTGTGATGTTTCCCCATTGGAAGTTTGTGATGTTCTATTAGGCCATCTATATATCTGAAGGAGTCATGTTGTTTATGAGTCTCAATCCCATAGCGTCATTGTTACTTTGGGGGGTCAGCTATACAGGATACCAGAGGTAGTTCCGACTATTCTCCCACCAAAACAATGCCACAAAATAATCTCTCATACTGCAAAGTTTATCCTCTTCAAAATCCTATCAGAAGGTGAACAGAAGGACACTCCAACCACTGCAACCTCATCCCAAGACATTTCTATCCAGCCGAAGCAGATCAACAAGATTGTAGAAGAGTATCAAGATGTTCTTGTTGCATCTACAGGGGTGCCTCCACTCTACCCAGTCAAGCAAGGTTATAACAGAACCCTTCATACTCTTCATGTTGCATCTTCACAAACAGAGTCTTGACACACTCAGGTAGATCATGTAGCTATATTGGTTGAACAGATCCAACCCCTCCAGCAACAGGTTCGTGACAACCTTCAACAAGCTAAGAAGGACAACTTCTCCAGCAAGGCAAGCAGTGCACCAAGCTTCAGATTTAGCATAATTATCCCCATCTCCCCTGGGAACTTGATGCAATGGGGACCATTGCTTCCTAAGGGGGAGGAATGATCCAGATGGATCTTGGTGGCCATCCACCTTTTCCATTGAATCACCATTTTGAGCTTGTGGTTTTGATAAACCATGATATTCACCCTTCTGATGGGGAATGGAATGTAATGTCATCTTCATTTGTTAATTACATACATCGTGTAATGATTTCCTATTGGTATTATGTACATGCCTACAACATAGTGTTAATGCATCGAATCCCATTATAACTCCACAGTTAAGCACACTCAGCCTAGAGTAGTATTGGGATGGGTGATTGCCCAGGATGTTCTAGTGTTTTACATGCCTATGGAATTTTATAAACTTAGTCCAATTTATCCCACATGGATCATGGGAATTTATCTCCTCTCACTCTCTCATATATAATTGAGGTGAAGGAGGCCCTTTAAGCATGCAATGGAGTTTGATGAAAATCTTGTTGTGAATGAAGCGTAGTCAACATCTCTTTCTTTTCAGAGATAAGCTACCCCATTCTGTCAGTTTTTGTTCTATAGTGTTTTTCTCTCTCTTGTTCATTAATAGAAGTTGGGGTTCACTATATTTTGTGTTCTCTGCATTATCTATGTGTGTTTCCTTGTTATATATCGGTTATATTTTTGTATTCATGTCGTTCTCAAAATAATCTGGATCATTTAGACGTTGGCGTTCTACCATATTTTATGAGGGAAATTTTTGGGTTCGCAAGCGCTGAGAGGTGGAGGGTTGGTCGGTGGTTGTAAAAGGAGGATGAGGGAAAGGAAAAAATGAGGGTCTCTTGGTTGGTGCATTTATCACAATTTCATCTTATTTAGCTCTCACAGGACTCCAACAAAGTAAATGGGCATTACATCATGATATGTGCTCAAATTTACTCATTTAAACCATTGAGGAAACATTCTTTAACAAAGGAATTGGACATGCCCTCCGTGTGGATTTCTAATTGTTGAAAGGTTGTTATAGATTCTATAACTTTGCTTATTTGGGTAATTTTGTCAGTCATCCCAAATAGTGAGTGTCACATTCAAAATCAACATAAAGGACCTTTATAAATTGGCTCCAAGTATTGTAGCCTCTATAAGCTTTCTTATACCATCACCAACATTTCCAACATTATGAACCCAATTATAAGACACCCACTTTTAGTTTTTTGGGGGCATTGGTAACTCCATGGAGAGAGAAATAGTGTTTTGTTTGGCTAACCCAATCTACATGATCAGAACCACTAAATGTGTCTATGTCTACTTTTGGGAAGCGGTGCCATGAATTGTGATCATGAAAGAGTGGGTGATGACAATGGTTATCTGCAAAGAGTGTGTTAGGGTGTGGCTCTTCATTTGTTGAAGATTTCCCCATGGGTGGATCAAAATGGTGTTTTGATCTTGTGTCATTTCTAGATGTTAATTGTGAGCCTATAAATTCTTGGAACTCAACTCTCTAGTGGGCCATATATTGGTAATGTTTGAGGGGCGTTCATCACCCTACTTGGAAACCTTTACTTCAAGCTAAGGCAACGATTCAAAAATCTTAGGGTGCTTATTTTACAAGTCCTCAATTTCATATTCATTGGTTTCCATGTTGTGAGTATGGGCCATTGGACCAATTAAGATTCTACCAAAGTGTTATCCTTGACTTATCTCAACGTAACGAGCTGATTGAGAAGAGTATTTTGAGTGTTATCCCCAACAATTGTATTGTGGGTCCACACAAAAAAATTACTAGACAAGTGAACCCACACAACTAGCACAATGCAAGGAATATTTTTTGTGATGGTGGTACTATTAGTGCACTGATAGAATTCCCAAATTTCTTCTATACTCAAAGATGTAGGAATTTCCTTGGAAAATTACAGAGGCTAGGTTTTTCAAGTTCCTAAGGAAAAAGGAATGTCAAATTCTATAGATATTTGATATACCTAAGGGTTTCCAACAATGCTACTTGGTTGAATCTTTCATGGCACCAACTAAGGAGGTAGATCGTACACTTATATGTACTACCCAATTCTTGAGTGTGTGAGAATGATCTTTCTGAGTGTTGTTCTCAGTGCACTATAGCAATATAACTATCGTAGGTTTATGTAAGGATGGTTTCAAGTTCACCTAGATAGTTTTTTATATATACCAAGGTACGTGGAAGAAAATTTCATATATAGTTGTTGTCTAATGTGATACTACTTGAATGGGTACCAATAGCAGTTACAAGGGTGCCCAACCAAGGGATACCACTTGTATTTTTTGTGTGTATTCTTCCCTGATCACAAATTTACCTATAAAATAATATATCTCTATGTTATTTAAAGACATCAAAACACCTTTCTATCCTCAAAAAAATCTACTAAAATCTATGTTGGTTCAGGAAAGAGCTATGATACCACTTGCAGTGCTTGTTAACCCTTAGGATTAAATCACAAATAAGGTATTCAGAGAATATGAATATAGAAACCAAATACAAGAGACAAATAAGATGAAATATGAAAAATATATCGTTATATTAATAATGATCAAAGAAGAAAACAATGTTCAGTTGCCTCTTAAGGTAAGGTGCCCTTTGACTAAGCAGAGCCCCAATTACAACAATACTCGACAAAAAAATACATATCCTCCTAGCTCTTTAAATAGGAAGCAATCTAACTACTTGTCCCTTAGTTAATGAGTACCAACTACCTAGTGGGCCTTATTTGATAAAAAGGACCCTTTTACATTAATTAACTATCCACTAATGGTCTAATGGATCTTAATTCAAAGAATATGGTTCCATACAATAATTAACTAACTCCTAAGTACCATAAAGTAGGGATGTTAGGCTAGGACCCTAACATATTGAGTGTTAAACTTAAAACAATTTGGATTAACTAAGGGTTTACTCATTAGGAAATATGTCAAGGATTGTGATTCTTGAGATATCGAATGAAATGAGCATCACACCTCTAGGCATAATCTCCTTAATATAAATAGAAATATGTCTTTATCAAGCATAAACTCTACAATGAAAATCACCAGACACCTTTGGTAATAAGATCTCTAATCAAAATGGAAACAGACCTTTGGTCATAAACTCAATCTCTAATGAGAAGGAAAACAGAGCTTTCGTTAATATTAAACCTTTGATATTCATAATGAATCAAGGATCTCAAGTGAAATGAAATTAAGATCTCAAAATGTGAGGATATTTAAATAGGTAATTGATATGTAATAGGAAAAGAGACAATTGTAGAAAGGATAATTACTTTTAGATTCCACCAAAACAAAACTATGTATTACATACCCAACACCTCGTTTTATAGGCAAACCAAAATCAAAACGACTAAACTTGATTGTGTCTTCCCCTTTGTTTAAATATTATCTCGAACTACCTAATAATGATACATCACCCTACAATATCTATATAGACATGCCCATGTTCCATATTACTTGCTTCCAAGTTATATGGAAATCGTCTTTGCTTTCCCCCCGATTTGGGAAGGGCACTTAACAATGTGAAAACGTTTTCATAGAAGATATCACCTAACCTACCCAAACTACCAATAATAATATGGGGAGCCATGTAGATGCATGCATAGGCCTAAAAATACAAAATGACAGAGTCTGGAGCTACAATTAGAAATAGAATACTACTAATTCATGATCATTTTAATGTGATATATTGAAATCTTTAAGTACATAATAAGAATAAGAATTTCCAACTCTAGTCATCCAGACATATGTAGCAATAATCATGTGGAGTGCATTATAAATTGTTATTGTTGCAAATGAGTGATACATCAAGGATAATGTATAAAACCACAATGTCCATATCTTAGTTGGATGCATGTTTAAAGATATGATAGTCTTTCCTATGAATTTGGGTAACGACTAAATTTTCTTGATGTGGAGCCATAGACATTGGATTGCTAGCACTAGTATGGTTTTCAACTGGATAATAAAAATCACAATACAACTATAGGCCAATTCTTGCAAACCACCTTGAAATCCAAATGACTAAGAAAATTTTAAATGAGGTTGGCTAAGGTGTCAACATTTCATAAAATCCCCAATCGTCTATCCTAGTATCAAGAGGGAAAATAATAGAAAACCTACAAATGAATATCTAAACATACTGGGAAATGTTGAGTTGTGTTGCCTTGATGAGAATGAATACCCATCCTAGAGATCCAAAAATGTTGATGGGTTGCTCCTCTAAAGTATCTTTCGATTTAAAACCAATGCTCTAACAATGTATACCTTGAATCTTGTTTGTTGGACCAACTGTAAAACCAAATAGACCCCCTCTTCCAAATGACATTCAATCAAAAACAAAACATGCTAGTTAAGAGAATATATTGGAGGGTTGGACAGATCTACCTTAATATATCCAAGATATGCAGAAGATGAAACATATAGCATTATAGCACAAAACAGGGACATAGTGGTGAAAGAAGGGTGCAAATGTGACCAACTCCCCTTGTGTTTCCATATAGGAGGCTCGGGGTTTTAAAGAACACCCAACTCAACAACTTTAGAGTTTTCCTCCATTTCAAACTAAGCTAGCATGGTAAAGAGATTGGTAGGGTTTAGGCTCTAGTAGTGGAGCAGGGGTTGATAGCGGTTATAGAAACCAACCACTCAAACACCCAACAGGTCAACATCATGTATACTAATATAATATAACATTCGATCTATTAAAATACTACAAACAATCCAAATCAAGTTCCAAAAAAACTTGTAAATTGATTGGGCCCACAATTATCCAGAAATTTACTCTTCCAGCACCAAAGTACATCTCTTACAAGTTTGCCATACAAATCATCATGTCCAAGGAATATCCTCCATTATTATAACATGAAGACACAACCAATATTCAAACATCTACAACTATCCTATATAATATCCTAAATTGTTCAATCTAGAAGTACAAATTCCTATCATATCAAAGGGATTGATTGATAGATGGAAAACAATCTTCCTACCAACAAGCCCAATTGTATACTTGCATTGGTCGTCACATCCATAGAAATTCAACAATTTACTATTAGGCTCACCTACAAGTGTGATAAACAATCCAACCCTAACCATGCAATCTATAATGCAATGAATTACAACAAACACATTAAATTCATCAAATCCCAAGACCATTAAACACTTCAAAAGCACAAGGATTAGCTAGGAGAGTTTCCCAACCATTGGATCATAATCAAATCAATCATAAACAAAATTTCAAAATTCAAGTTTGTAATCCTGCCAATGACCAGTCACCAATCAAAACTTATATTGATAACATTATAAATCAACATATATCATCCAAGAAGCACCATTTCTCCATTTCACAATTCCAAATTGCTCAACAGATCATTGTCAACACTCCCTCACAAAGTATCTTTAGTTCAAGTATTTTCATTATGTCATAAACTAACTTCCATGTTTGTTATTGCTTTCTAGTGTTATTTCTACATTTCTCATGTATTTATATTGCTATTATTCCATTGTTTGTATGTTTTTATTCTTATTCTAAAGGTTTTTATAGTCATGGTAAGAGGGAATTTTGTTTCTTGTATAAGGAGGGAAAGAACGTCAGGGAATTGGGGTGCCCAACTACAACACCCATCCTCAAATGAAGAGATAAACCAGGGTGCTACTAAAAAGAATTTAAATACAAATGTTGAAGAGCATCATGAGGAAAAGGTTGAAGGTAGTGCTCCACCAAACCACCATCGACTACAATATAAGGTGCAAGTGAAACCAAGAATATCAGTGTTATCGGAGGTTAAGCATAAGAGGATATAAAAAATACAATTGATGATGTTGAATTCAACGGATATTCAGTGAGAACCACTATGAAAAAATATAGAATTGCACCAACATCATTGCATTATTGACTAAATGGTCTCACACACACAAAGAGGAAAGGGCCTCTTATAGTGTTAATTGAACTAGAGGAGGTAGAAGTAGTTTCTTGGTGTAAGGAGATGGTTAAATTGGGCCATGGGATCGATTTGATACAACTAGAGACCGATGCTACTCAAATTTTTCAATGGAGGCTGAATTCATTCAAATATGGATTTCCTAAGAAATCACGGTTGCCAAGGTTCAAGAAAAGACATCCAGAATTTGTATTATGAATAGCAAAGGGTATTGATGGAGACAAAGCGTTGAATTTACGCCCTGCAGTTGTGACAAAGTTCTATGACACTTTTTCCAACATCCATGAGAAACATTCCTATATTCCATAACACATATGGAACTACGATGAGACTAGTTTACAAACTAGAAGGAATTGTGGCATGCAGGAAATTGCCAAGAGAGGGAGAAAGAATATGCTTAAAAATTTTCTCAAAAATAGGGAGTGGATAATTATTTTGTGTTGTGTAAATGAAATCAGTTTACCAATTCCTAGGTTTTATTTGTTCAAGGGAAATGCTCATCTGAAAAAACTATATCAAAAATTGTGAGCTAGGAGCATGCATCATTGCACATCCCAATGCATGGATGACTAAAGAATTGTTTATGAATTGGATTTATCAATTTTTTGCAACTATACATAGTGGTGTCTCACCTACTAATAAACACTTGTTGATTTTTTATGGCCATGGTAACCACATAGCTTTACAAACCTTGGAGGTGGCAAACAATATGGAGATAGACTTGTTGGCTTTATCTACACACACTACTCATAGGTTGCAACCCATTGATGTGAGTGTTTTTGGGCCTTTTAAGAGTTACTTTAGGTCTGAGAAAGCATGTTGGGTGGTATACTTAACCCAAAGATAGAGGTAAAAAGTTTTGAATTATTGGAACTTGCTAGTAGATATTTTAAAAGGGCTCTTACACCCTCAAATATCAAGACTGGATTTAGGTCAACTGGAATCTGGCCACTAAATTATGATGTTCTTATTAATAATATTGATTGTACCTAAGCTTTTGAGGTACATGGTGAGGAAGATGAAAATGTTGCAATGAACATTTTGAGACTCACTCAAGGACACTACTCGCCATTAGGTGATGATGATGAACATGTTAGTGCTACTCAATTAGATGATGAATAAACTCAAGAGAATATGGAAGTTGATGCATCACTCGTGTTAGCGCTCTGTAATTTTCCCAAGGCTATGGAGGCAGTCACGGAGGCAACATCAAAACCACTTCGAGTCTTGGATCTAGCCCTCCAAGACTCAGAGAGGGATCTCTCTGTTTGATATAGATTTTTTTGAATAGATATTAGGCTAGCTAATGAGTTCAGAGTTTGGATTTTTTAAATGATTGGTTGAAACAGGAGAAAAGAGGTACATTGGGTAATGGGTTCACAGCCTGAAGTTCAATCAAAAACAAGTTCTACAGACAGCCTTACAGGGAAAGGTAGGCACTCTTGTTGGATTCTTTGAATTTGATTTTGGATTTAGAGGAGCAAGGTGAGAGGACTTGGCAATAACAGGGAAATCAAGAATCCTGAAATTAACCATTGAGAAGAAAACATTGACAATTATGTCAAAGCCAGAAACAGAGTGTATGTCTCAACAAATTTTGTTCTTTGAACTTATTTGCATAATTCAGAGTATGAATCATTTAAGAAATGCAATGGAAACAAATCACAGTGAATAAGAAAAACATCAACACAAAAAATGACACATGAATCCTGTAGTTGTTGTGACTGTATTATTGGATTGATGAAATACATAAAGCTCTGTGAGCTCTGATACAAAGTTCAATCATGGTACCTCCTCTTCTCAGGTCCAAAATCAACAACCATTTTAAATTAATATCACATCAATAAATAGGAGAGATCCCCCATCAATTTTAGGAAGTCGGATTTAAACACCTCAGCCAAAAATAGCAACAAATCCCCAAAAATCCGGAATTGTCCGCCATGAAAGACGGACCGCGTTTCTGCAAAAAAGGGGTCCTCTCAGACATTTGTTTCTCTTTAATGATGACACCTAGGAAAAAACTGAAAGAGTTTATTGTAGATGAGTATGTTTCATACAAAAACCTCTTTCTATTTTTCCAAATTCGTCTCCATCTTGCCGAAATAGCTCCTGCAAAATCAGGGTTGAAACAGAAAGAACCGGAAATCTGAAAAATGAGGCTGGAAGATAGCTTCAATTCTCCCATATGGTGGAACTTGTGAAAAACCTGAGAGAGGATTTTTTTCTTGATCCTGTTATGGAGAAAAACCTCTCTCTGTTTTCCAAAATTCGTTTTCGTTTGCTTGGAATCATTCCCTAAAAAAAAAAAAAAAAACAAACAAACAAACAAAAAAACAAAAAAACAAAACAAAACTAGTCAAAATGGCAAAAATGGCAGTTTTGAATTTTTGGGGGAGGGCGGTTTTTGGGGGAAAGGTGGTATTCTGGACCCCCCGAGGTGGTAAGTGGTATTGGGAGGGGGGGGTCTGAAATCACCTGGAGGTGACAAGTGTCCCTCCCAATACCACTTTTCGGACCCTCCCCTTCGTTAAAGTTCGAAAAGCACGGGGGGTCCGATTTAATTATTGAGCATTGATATGTTTTTGGGGGGATGAGTGCATAAGGTGCGCTTTATGAAAATATTTTAATATATATATGTTTGTTTTGTTTGTTTTGTTTTTTCATTTTATTTATTAACTTTTTTCTTTTTACGTGTTTTATATTTATGCTTTTTAATTTTTGTATTAGTTTCGTTTTATTAATGTTTGATTTTATTTATTTTTGTGTTTGTTTTAATATTTGTTTTATTACTCTGTTTTAACTATATAGATTAGTTTTTATTTATGATTTATTTTGTTTTTATGTTTTTTTTGTGTTATATTATATTTGGTTTTTAATTTTTTATATGCTTTTTATTAAATGTTTTATATTAATTAATGTTTAATGTTGTTTTATTTTAATGTTTAACACTAACCTAAATACTAACTTAATTATTAGTTAATTAATTAATTAATTACTAACAATATTAACCTAGCTTATTAATCTAACTACATTAATTTAATTAATATTGTTTTATTACACTAATTAATCTTAAAAACTGTCACTAATCATATATTATTAACCAAATGTTTTATATCCTAAGTTTGTTTATTCAGGGATGAGTGGCGGGCGAGACGTACTCAATGGGTCAAAAGGACAAGGGAGTGAGAGTGCAGCGGTGGATGAAGGATGCAGCAGGGTGATGGAGGATCGAGCGAAACGGATGGAGGGGAAAATGGAATCAATCGAGCCAGATGTCTTCATCACGGGAGCAACACCAAATTAGCAGCCGAAGAATCACGTTACCTATGATTATAGGTCCCCAACATAGGCTCCACTTGGGGATGGCATCTCTTGCAAGAGGTGTCAAGAACCACTGAACTCAGAACATGCAGACCGGTGCTTTATTCATTGGGCAATGGAGTCACTGCAGCTACAATCTTTGAACTGGCTCAGATTTGACTGAACAGTGAACTAGATATTATCAAATGCAAACTTTGTTGGAATCATACAATACTAAAAAGATGCTCAAATCACTGGTCTTATTCAAAAATGCTACCTACCCTACACTACTGACAATTTCGTCTTTCTAAATGATACAATAATGCCAGTGCATCCAGTCAAGCAACTGCTCTACTGGCTCTTCTCTTTCAATGTTTTCAATCAATATCAGAAATAGAACTTCCATAGGCATCATGAAATGCTTTCCATCATGATCTTCATCACAAGGGGCTTGATAATCACGACACATAACAGAAAAAATGGAAATGCATTGTGGTTATGTGATGAACAATTTCTACATATAAATAGCCACTGGATCAAGATAAACTTGACCTATTACTGGATATTCAAATTTAACCAACTCAACTTCATGATTTGATGTTGCAGTTATGTTATTTGCATCCTCATGCACTTCCAGACATGGCTGCAACTTTTCTGATGGGTTCTGAAATGATGCTTCTGTTGAACACACCCCTATAGCTGATTGTGTGATCATGTCAATATCATAACATCTTTTCAGCCTATAGCTAGATGATGGAAAATGGATTTGACAACAAAAGTCACCCAACACATCAGATATTGGATCTTGTAGAAATTGAAATGAATGTTGCATTGGTTCCACCGAAAATTCTTGATTTTTTGTGTGTTTATCCTTTAGCATATACTCAAGATTCTTTTTCAAAAACTGAAATGAATCAAAGCATAATGGTACAGATTTATTTTGGGTTCACTCATAATTTGTCTCAGGATTTAAGTTTTCATCTGGAATTTGGAAATCAAAGTAGGTCAAGGGCTGTAATTTTGGGTTAAGAACAACCTCCATATCAGCAATGGCATCTTCACCTAGTTGATCAAAACATTCTCCCTCTCTACTATTGACAACTTGCTTACAATTTCCTCTCAAAAATTGAAAATAAGAGAAACATAAAGGCAAAGATTTTTCCCTTACTCTGAAATTTTCTGCATTTTCCTCATCCCTGTCATAATTTCCATGTGCAGATTGATTGTCCTACTGGGATTGCAAATGATCTTCTTCCTCCCAATCATATGTGGCTGATTTCTTTGAAAAATCCAATGTGGTATAATCATCATTGTACCAATCAAGCTTGGGTGAATCATTCATGGATGAAATGTCAATGAACATGCATATCATATTAGGAGAATCGTCCTCTATCTTCTTATTTTGAAATGCATCTTCGACTGTATTGTTAATTGAATACATGAAATAATCGTGGGGTGGATCAAAATGTTGAGGCTGGGATGCAAGGTGTTTGGGGACATTGATATTTTCCCTTCCAGGCATTAATGGGACATCAGGTCCTTGAACAACAATTTCCCCTCTGTTACTAAATTTATGCATCATCTCTTTTACAGTGTTCGCCAGGACATCTAGCTTCACTTCTGAAGGTGTCATCCGCTTCTTTTTAGTTTTGGCCTTTTCCTCTGCTCTTAGCTTGGACCTTTTGTGCAGAAAATTATCTTCTATGTCAACTGCAATCTTTTGCATTTCTTCAAGGGTTGTAGTGTTCCGTTCTCTTAATTGGAGTGCCATCTCAGGATCGAAGGCATCTGGGAAATGCAAGTGAGTTGATCCTGGGGGTGGTCTTATATCAGCAAGCATTGCATGATATATCTTATTGAACCTTGCTGAAAACGGAGGTACTGTCTCCCCTGGTTGTCTTTTCAAATGGTCATATTATTCTAGGATGAGAAAGACATTTCTCATGATCACCCATCGATCTAGGAAAATTTTAACAAACTGATGGAAACTACTGATGCTTGCATCTGGAAGATTCTTAAACCAATTCTTGACTTTACCTTGAAATGATAGGGAAAAAATTATGATGCAAACATCGTCAACTTCTACCTCAAACAGATCAAGAAAATCCTCAAGACTTTGGATTTGATTTTCAGCAGTGATTTTCACATTTTCTCCATCAAACCTGGGAAAATTATTGATGTAATTGATAGGGAGGTCATGGAGAAAAGGAGGCAAATGTAGAGGCTTGTATCTGTCTGGGATTTTTGCAGGTATAGGAGGTGAAGCAAGAGGTTTACAACCATCAGGATGTTTAGCAAGAGTAGGAGATAAAGCAGGAGGCTTATGTCTCACTAGGATTTCTACAGGTGCATTAGTATGTACATGATCTACAATTTGGGGCTTAGTCTCTTGAGGCTCATCAATTAGCAGGTGGTCAATGCAATCTTCATCAATGTACTTTTGATCAGGCTTAGAATAAGATAGAACATAATTACATATAAAACCAAAGATGTCTTGAATGTAATTTGGACTTGAATACCTGCTCTTTCTAGGCTGCTTGGTCATGCTTCAGGTTCTTCCTCCAGTGGAGTCTTTGAGTTGGCACTGTCTAGAGCTGATTGGAGTCACCAGGTGAAATACTCCAGCCTTCTTGTGTCTAGTCACTGTCCACCATCAGTGATCAGATCTTGAACTTTGAACTGTACTACTGAGGAGAGTTCCCCAGTATGGTCGCCATTCTATTAGCGCTCTATAATTTTCCCAAGGCTGTGGAGGCAGTCACAGAGGCAACATCAAAACCACTTTGAGTCTTGGATCTATCCCTCCAAGACTCAGAGAGGGATCTCTCTGTTTGATATAGATTTGTTTGAATAGATATTAGGCTAGCTAGTGAGTTCAGAGTTTGGATTTTTTAAATGATTGGTTGAAACAGGAGAAAAGAGCTCCATTGGGTAATGGGGTCACAGCCTGAAGTTCAATCAAAAACAAGTTCTACAGATAGCCTTATAGGGTAAGGTAGGCACTCTTGTTGGATTCTTTGAATTTGATTTTGGATTTAGAGGAGCAAGGTGAGAGGACCAGGAAATAGCAGGGCAATCAAGAATCCTAAAATTAACCATTGAGAAGAAAACATTGACAATTATGTCAAAGCCAGAAACAGAGTGTATGTCTCAACAAATTATGTTCTTTGAAATTATTTGCATAATTCAAAGTATGAATAATTTATGAAATACAATGGAAACAAATCACAGTGAATAATAAAAACATCACCACCAAAAATGACACATGAATCCTGTAGCTGGTGTGACTGTATTATTGGATTGATGAAATACAAAAAGCTTTGTGAGCTCTAATACAAAGTTCAATCATGGTCCCTCCTCTTCTCGGGTTCAGAATCAACAACCATTTTACATTCAGATCACATCAATAAATAGGAGATATCCCCCATCAAGTTTAGGAAGTCTAATTTAACCGCCTTGGCCAAAAATAGCAACAAATCCCCAAAAATCTTGAACTGTCTGCCATGAAAGACGGGTCGAATTTCTGCAAAAAAGGGGTTTTATCGGACATCATTTTCTATTTAATGTTGACACCTGGGAAAAAAATGAAGGAGGTTATTTTATATGAGTATGTTTTGGACAAAAACCTCTTTCGTTTTCGCCAAATTCGCCTCCAGCTCGCCGAAAAAGCTCCCGCAAAATCAGGGATGAAACAAAAAGAACCAGAAATCCGAAAAATGAGGCTGAAAGATAGCTTCGATTATCCCATATGGTGGAACCTGTGCAAACACTGAGAGAGGTTTTTGTTCTTCATCCTGTTACGGAGAAAAACCTCTATCGGTTTTCCAAAATTCGTTTTCTTTTGCTTGGAATCCTTCCCAGAAATAAAACTGGTCAAAATGGAAAAAATGGTGGTTTTTAGTTTTTGGGGGAGGGCGGTTTTTGGGGGAAAGGTGGTATTCCGGACCCCCCCTGAGGTGGTAAGTGGTATTGGGAGGGGGGTTCCTAAATCACATGGAGGTGACAAGTGTCCCTCCCAATACC